>JACXGM010000140.1:69490-93441 GCA_016801145.1 Umbra pygmaea
CAGTGCAAATAGTCTCAACACTGTCCAGTGCAAATAGTCTCAACACTGTCCAGTGCAAATAGTCTCAACACTGTCCAGTGCAAATAGTCTCAACACTGTCCAGTGCAAAAAGTCTCAACACTGTTCAGTGCAAATAGTCTCAACACTGTCCAGTGCAAATAGTCTCAACACTGTCCAGTGCAAATAGTCTCAACACTGTCCACGGCTGTTGAGGCCGGTTTGAGGAAGAGGTGTCGTCACACTAGAGAATCCTTGTCTGCCTGCAAGCTTCACGGTCAAATCATTTGCCTGTACAAAGTAAAATCTACTTTCAATATGGCTGCACATTACATACCCATGATTTAATTATTCACAACTTTAGGGTGTACTGCTTGAATGAAGGAGTCCTCATAACTAGAACAGAATCAAATAATGCATAAAAGTGTGCCTTATCTTGTCATGCAATAACAACACAAGAGAACAGACAACCAGAATGTGTGGCCAACATGGCCAAGAATCTGAATGTCATAGCCTTACCAAGTCACACTTTCAGGTTTTTATATCTGACCCCCTTGATCATATCTCGATACAAGCATCAATAACACAGCTGTTTTTAAAGAAAGGACAACCTAAATAATTGACACAACACATTCAACTCAGCATTTAAGTAATCCAACACAGCATTTATTCTTAGATTCAAGACACTTTTTCTGATAGATGCAAGTCACTTTTATGTTTAATCTGCTTTTAATCAAAGTTATATTTCTGTGTCTTAAAATGCTTCTTGTGATTGAGAACAATCATGTAAGTAAAATAAATTACAAATCTGAATCTATAAACTTTTTATTTGCTACTATCTTGTTTTTATCTCTTTAAACTGCTTGTGTAAAATGTAGTTGCTAAACTGGCTCATAATAACGGTTTAAATATGCAGTTTGTGAATAAACAAATTGCTATTAACAAAATAACATTTTAAACCTCACATTTTGGTACAGATTTTATTTGATGCTATTAATATGTGTATAATCTCTTAGTAGAATTACTGTCACAGTTAGTTATGAGATTCCAAGTATAAGACAAGTGGTTTTGATGACATTGGGGACAAATTGTGACATAGTACAGACTTATTTGTTCAATTCCACCACATTTTTCAACCACTGGCCAACATTGCGAACATCATCGTTATGCTAGCATGTCAGGTGCAGTGAATATGGATGATTTGTCAGCCTGAGATCTTGTTGACACCTTAATTCAAAATGTTCTCCACTACAGCCTGCTGCCCCCCCGCACTAACAACACCATAACAAGTTAGCTTAGCAGCAGACTTGTATCATGTCGGTTGTTTATTTCCAAATATATGCTAATGAGGATGGGGGCTATGAGAGCGCCTGACCTGCACATGCTACTATTCCTTCCCTGGTGACATCAAGGCTGTGGTTTGAGCTTCCACATTGGCAGCACAGTAAACCTTATTTAATTAGAGTGGCTACTGCTGTACGCTGTAGACAGCTGTGGGATCGCTTGGAGAGGTTTCTATGTTATTGTGTATCTGCATGCACAGGGAGGCATGATTAACTTGCTACATATGGAGCAGAACGGATTGCTTTAGGATACATTGCAGTACAAACGCAGTCACACACATACCTGCCGTTTACACAGAACCTTACACCTGCTTTTGCCAGTAAACCTATTTCCTTGGCTGGAGTAATAAAGAGTTGATTTATAGCGGCTGTGTTTGTGTGGCACAGGCATTCAGATCAGGGCTGGGGAAGGCACCAGCCCTTAATGTCAGCTGTACAGAGGTACAGACACTCCTCTGTGTGAGACACACAAGCTCAAACATATTCACGCTCACGCCCACAAACATACCTCTGCTCATGGGCGCAATTACATTCATTCAGACTTTGCATTTGGATTGTGGCCAAAGCACATCTCACCTCACATCCAAGCCATTTTAACAAAGTCTACATTCATTTCAACCCCCGTCAACCCAACTTGCTGAATTGAATGCTATGGGAGTGCACCTTCCCCAGCCTCTCTCCTCCTCGCTCTAATCACCCCTTTTTCTTTGGTCGTCACAAACAAGCACTTGTCTTTTTCTCCCCGTTATCTCACCCCTCTGTCTGATTTGTCTCTGCTGTGTGTGTTGCTGTATTCATCCGCTCTCTTTTCTTTTGCATCCTTTGTTCCTCACCGCTCTCTCATTTCTCTGCGTCTCTTTCTCTTGCGCGCCCTCTCTATCTCTCAGATGTCCTGTTTCATTGAGCATGATTGAAATGTTTTCTATTCCCTCCTACCCATTGCCCCAGCAACCAAGTCCCAAGGTAGAGGAGGAACCCAAGACACTATACTGGGCAGCCAGTGAGGTCGCAGAGAGAGCCCCAGGCACTAAGCAACAGGAGAGACAGACAGGGCAAGAAGGCCAATTTGCCATGTGAATTTGCTGGAAGGCAAACTGGCACTCAAGCTAGCTAATGTGGCCAATCTCTTTGCTCCCATCCCCAGTTAGGATTACTCTGGCTAGGGCAGGAGGGATGAGATATATATCGACCATGGTGGTGCTTACAGCAGAATGCCCACACACACACACACACAAAATATGTGTCAACACACAAACTCATAGACACTGTAATTGTGATTATCAGTAATTGTGATAATCAATCCTGCACTGAGAAAATAAAATCTTAAAGTATTCTACCTTTACTCTTGAGGTTCATTGAAGAACTGTTACGTTAAGTATGGGGTACTTGGTGTGTCATAAATGTAAAACGGGTTCAGCGATAACTGCAATTTGATTGGCTGAAGTTAGGTTCACAGCGTTTGACAATTCCGTGTTAATCACAAGGGCAGAAGTATCCTAATCACTCAATGCAGTAGTATGTAATGTAAGCATATCACTACACCAACTACGAGGAGCTGATCAAAATAAAAAAACATGGCGGACATTTCCTCTTGCTTCAAGTCTTAACACCAATCTTCCAAATAGGATGATCTACCAAATGACATTCACTCACCACAATAACATTGTTGCTGACATAGACATGCTAGCCGGCCTCAGGATTTATGTAATGTCATCACTTTTGTAATAAAGTTATTTTTCATGATGCTAAGCTATGATGATAAGCTAGCAGTTACTCACGGAATGTACTGTAGTTACCGAATGTCTCCATACTGTGTAGCCTGTTCGTTAGGCTACTTGTCTTACCCAGTTATACTATACTGTGGCAACATCAAGTCGTGATTACTTAGTCAAGTGTCATGGCATGGCTAGAAATGTGATCGCCCAGCCATCGATTTTAGATGTAGCCCCATATGGAAATGACTTATACAAATAAAATAAGCTTTTAATATTTTTTCCATCATATGACAACAACAAATCATACCTGCTATTGGTCACTTTCCTATAAAAACATGGCATGCCATGTATTAGAAAAGCATGTATTTTATGAGTCGTCTATAAATATAATAAGAAATATTTCAACAGACTTTAGTACAACTATACGTTATAGATCATTGCACTTCTGTCAACCTCACATCAATTGTTTTCACTTTTAATTCGTATTCTTATTTCTTTTTCTGTTTTACTGACACTACTACATTGCTGAGACATGGCATCATTTTCACTGTACTTGCAATTACATCTGCTGTACATGTGAAAATAAATTTGAAACTTTTTTTAATGGACGCACAATTCTTGTGGAGCATGCATACATTTGAAGTTACAAATTGTTCAGCTGACCAGTCAGCATACATGACCTATTGACCTATTAAATAAATATAAAAAATGATATACACTCATCGGTCAGTTCATTAAGTGCACTTGTTCAACTGCACGTTAACACACATCTAATCAGCAAATCACGTGGCAGCAAGTTAATGCATTTAGGCATGTAGACATGGTCAAGACAATATTCTGAAGTTCAAACCAAGCATTATAATGGGGAAGAAATGTGAATTAAGTGACTTTGAAAGTGGCAAGCTTGTTGGTGCCAGGCGGGCTGGTTACTCAGAATCTACTGGGATTTCCCTGCACAAACGTATCTATGGTTTACAGAGAATGGTCCAAAAATCGGAGAACATATCAAGTGAGCAGCAGTTCTCTGGG
The DNA here is from genome assembly GCA_016801145.1 of Umbra pygmaea. Lineage (NCBI taxonomy): Eukaryota > Metazoa > Chordata > Actinopteri > Esociformes > Umbridae > Umbra > Umbra pygmaea. The sequence continues at coordinate 73,575 of JACXGM010000140.1, forward strand.
TGAAAATGTTGTCACAGGTCAGAGGAGAATGGCCAGAATGGTTTGAGCAGATAGAAAGGCAACAGTAACTCAAATAACCTCTTGTTTACAACTAAGGTATGCAGAAGAGTATCTTCGAACACACACACCAAGTCGAACTTTGAAGCAGATGAGCTACAGCAGCAGAAGACCACACCGGGTGACACTATTGTGAGCTAAGAACAGGACATTGAACTTACAATTTTCCATAACAAAAACCCTTGATAGATCTATCGAGTCTCGATTCCTGCCACGACTTTCAGACAACATGAAATTAAATAACATAAAAGCATGGATCCAGCCTGCCTTGTCAACATTTCACGCTGGTGGTGGTGGTGCAATGGTGGGGGGATATATTCTTAGCACACCTTAGTATCAATTAGAGCAGTGTTTTTCAAACTTTTTTTCCGGCGACCCACATTTTCAAAATTACAAACCATCGTAAACCCAAATGTCATGAAAATAGGTGTTTGCAAATATACCATTTTCCTATCATTTGATTTGTATGTAGGGGTATTAACATAATACATACATTCTAATTGTCACCAGAATAATAATAGGTACAACATTAACTTTCTCAATATTGACAGTATTATCAACACATACCTGTGTTTTATAAAAACATGTTTAAATCCCCAAAATAACCAAGACGATGTGGTTTTCCCACAAATATTAGAATACTCGTATTAATTTACTCGCATTCAGATAAAAAATATCCATGATGCTGTTTTAACTAGCTATGTGAAACTAAAGTCAAATAAACGTTTGGAAAACTGTAATAAATGACATTTATTTTTGTTACGTTTAACGACCAGCGCATTGGGTGAACACGTTTTTTTAACATACAGGTTATTTTGTCTGATGTAGGTAAGCCAATAGGGCCCTGTTAAATCTGTTTTATTTTTGGCCAATTCAATGAGTGAGACTACGGTAATTACTTCAAGCGATTTATATACATAGACAAATTATTGATATTCATCATTGTTTCCCTTTTAAATAGTAGCCTAATCATTTTCATAAACATTTGGATAAGTGAGTGAAACGGAGAAAAACAAACGTTGTGTTTTTGGACAATTTAGAATGGACTACATACTTTTATGACGTGCGTTAGATAGGAGCGATATGTTAAAAGCGCATGCTGGCTATGTTTAGTAGACAAACGCACACTGCATATACAATTTCATATTTCTTTGCACAAATTTCACTCCCTCCGTGGAAGTTCGCTATTACATTTTTCACTGAAGTAGCCTAATGTAACGCACAAACTCCCAAGAAACAGTGTTGTCTCTTTTTAGGGAATGTAGTGTAGAAGGGAAGGAATTAGTGATGTTACAAGCACTTCGCAATAGAGGCGCGTGCTGGAAGATACACACACACCGCATTCGGAGGAAAATGTGCTTACAAATTCACATTACTTCCAGAATAGGCGATATGTGGTGGTAATTATAACTTAATGTGAATATATTGGAATTTTAAGATTAGGATTTTTTATATTTTTATTTTGTTGAATTGCACGTTAATGTCGAATTCCGCGATTCGTCCGTGTTCTTCACAATGTGTTAATCATACTGTAGGACTCACTTGACCTACACAACTGCTCAGTTCAGTACACTGCCCCATGTGGCTGTGGAAGTGTACTGTCAACTATAACATTTTATTCATGAAAGAACCATGACAAAATAATTATGAAAACATATTTGCCGACCCAGTCGGGACCCATACTTTGAAAAACACTGAATTAGAGCATCATTTAAATGTCACAGCCTACCTGAGTATTGCTGCTGACCATGTCCATCCCTCTATGACCACAGTGTACCCATCTTCAAATGGCTACTTCCAGCAGGATAAGACGCCATGTCACAAAGCTCACATTATCTTAATAAGAACCTTATTCCCTCTGTGAAACATGGTAATGGAAGTATCATGGTTTCTGCCTTTTCTGTTGCATCTGGACCAAGACGTCATGCCATCATTAATGGAACAATTCTCAATTATACCAGCATATTCTAATGAAAAATGTCAGGACATCTGTCCGTGAACTGAATCTCAAGAAAAGGAGCAAGACAATGATCCTAAAGACCCAAGACATTCTACCAAAGAATGGTTAAAGAAGAATAAAGTAAATGTTTTAGAATGGCCAAGTCAAAGTCCTGACCTTAATCTGATCAAAATATTACGGAAGGACCTGAAGTGAGCAGCTCATTTGAGGAAATCCAACAAGTCCCTAGAGATGAATCTCTTATGTAAGAAGGAATGGGCTAAAAGTCCTCCAAGCCAATGTGTAGGACTGATCAACATTTACCAGAAACATTTAATTACAGTTATTGGTGCACAAGTGGGCCACACCAGATACTGAAAACAGAGGTTAATATACTTTTGCCACTCACAGATATCTATTAATGGAGTCAGAATGCAGGATCTTCCACATTACTCACTTTATTGACACATGTGGGAAAAAAATAAACATTAGTCAATAGGCTACTTAACAGCACAGGTGACAGTAATGCCCAAAATAATAAACCTCTATGCCTAACAAGGTGGCAATTTCTCACAGTACACTAACCTAGTTAGATGAGTTTACTTAGATTTCAACCTTCTCAGGATGAATACTCACTGCACACTAACATAGGACAACACGGAAGAGCAAAGCATACACACCTGCAGGACACCAAATCAGGATTCAATGACACACACGGACAAGGGAGCAGAGGGGACAGATATACAAACACTAAATGGAGACAAGGGGCACCTAATGATAATGATTAGTGGATAAATTAGAACAGGTGTGATTGAAGTCCATGGATGAATAGTATAAAGCGATATGTCCATACCTGGCCACGGGGTGGAGCCAGACCCCATGGCACAGTCCAATCCTAAAATGAGAGCAAGCCAAAATGTGTCATGGCATGGTCATCACACTAAGACTGTTACAATTGGGTTCTTTTTATCTCCCTTAAATCTGATTATGTTTTAGGTCATATTTATTCAGAAACATAGAAAATTCTAAAGAGTTAGCAAACTTTCAAGCACCAATTTATACTTACGCAACTGAACTTACATGCACCTGATGTGCACAAAAGGAGTCACTGGAGAGCAATGTGGCAAGGGATACAGTATAATCTGACTTATCTACCCCAAATTATTCCAATCCTTGTGCTGTGCATCCCGGACAAAGTTGGAGAAGCCGTAGTCAGACTCAATCCCCTGACAATTATGATGTAGCTTGTCCTGCAAGGCAATGACTTGTATGCCAAGCAGACACCAAAAAACTGTTTGTGTTTGCGACACACTGACATCATTGAGCTGTCCCTCATTCACACTATGATCATCTTCTATCAGGCTCATCGAAGTCTAACGACAGGAAAAAATATTGATGACAATGATAACCATGAAAGTAAGACAGAATAAATAGAAAACAAAAATGAGCCAACAGAACACAATAAATTCTAAGCATTCATCCTCCTTGCTCTCTTCTGGCATTTTCTCTGAATGTCTTCAAACTTTATCATCTCCCTATAGAAGAGTTCAGTTATTTTGTGTCTTGGCATGAATAGTGATTCCAAAAAAGACTTAATCCATTATGATCTTACTAACTACATGCATAATCATGGGTCAGAAGCTTTGTCACTTCTAATTATTGATGCGGGAGCAATCAACACAGATATGCTATTGCATTTCTCCACTTGTAACCCCACTCACCGGCCTGCTTTGTCCCAGGCGAGTACTAGGTATTTTGCTCCGCCCATATAGCTCAAGTCGGCCTGCTGTCAAGCGGGCTGAAGATAGATGGAAACACAATCCTACCTGTGATAGTTGTGGTATAGCACGGCACTGCATTCATGTACTCCTACCACTACTACTGTACTACTCCTATTCCTACTACCTACAGTATTAGCTTTACTATTGTTTGTGTGGCCTGGAGCAGCCCACTGGTCTAAACCCTGCCACTGGTAAAGATGTACTGCTGCTACTTGGGTTTGAATCCCTCAAAAAGCTCTTTCTGCAAAAGTCTCTTCTCTTGAAAAAAAATTAACAAAATATTTTAATGTAAGGTAAGGTACCTTATTGTCACATACACATACATATAGCGAAATTCATTCTCTGCATTTAACCCATCCCTCAAGGGAGCAGTGGGCAGCCACTTACAGCGCCTTGGAAACTCCAGATCTAAGCCAGTGCCTTCGTCAGGGGCACTGACTGGAGAACCTAACCTGCATGTTTTTTTGTTGTTTTTGCATGTACATTGATTATATATCATGATTTGCTACTGGTATTCTTACAGCTATTTTTTGTAACTTATCTTTTGTAATCTCTAAACTACAGTATGTGTAAAAGCTCTATCCTTCAGTCCCTGAGCAAGAAAATTAACCCTAATTGCTCCTCATATACCCTGTACCCCAGGTTGTGGATGTACAGTTGTATGCAAAGGTTTATAAACCCCTATTAATTGGGTGATCTGGTCAGCAATTTTATTTTGATCTATCAAATAACTGTAATATTTCAGTAATATATAAACAGTAATATTTCGGTAGTGAAATGAGGTTCATTGGATTAACAGAAAATATGCAATATGCATCAAAGGTGCATAGATTTGGGCACTTTTGTCATTTTGTTGATTTGAATACCTGTAACTACCTAGCACTGATTAATTGGAACACAATTGGTTTGGTGACCTCATTAAGCCTTGAACTTCATAGACAGGTGCATCCAATCGTGAGAAAAGGTATTTAAGGCGGCCAGTTGCAAGTTGTTGTTCTCTTTGTCTCTCCTCTGAAGAGTGGCAAAATGGGGGCCTCAAAACAACTCTCAAATGACGTGAAAACAAAGATTGTTCAACATTATGATTTACGGAAGGCTAGAAAAAGCTATTGCAGAGATTTAAGCTGTCAGTGTCCACTGTGAGGAACATAGTTAGGAAATTGAAGACCACAGGCACAGTTCTTGTTAAGGCCAGAAGTGGCAGGCCAAGTAAAATATCAGAGAGGCAAAGGTGAAGGATGGTGAGAACGGTCAAAAACAGCCCACAGACCACCTCCAAAGACCACCTCCAAAGACCTACAACATCATCTTGGTGCAGATGGTTTCACTGTGCATCATTCAACAATTCAGCGCACTTTGCACAAGGATCTAGTGGCTGTTATTTCTGCTAAAGGAGGCTCAACTAAATATTGATGTGATGTTTATGTTGGGGTGCCCAAATCTATGCACCTGTCTAATTTCATTTTGATGTAATTTACACATTTTCTGTTAATCCAATGAACATCATTTCACTACCGAAATATGACTGTGTCCTTCAGTTTTTTAATAGATCAAAATGAAATTGCTGATCCAAACACCCAATTATTTATAAATGAAAATCATGGAAATTGTCAGGGGGTGCCTAAACTTTTGCATGACTGTAAATACACATTTGTTCCTAATTAAATAATAGGATTTACTTTAAGGAATTCTATTGCCTTTAGAAGAGAATACAAATACTTTAGAAGCCAATTTCATGGAGTGGAACTTCAATTATATTATGAGTGAGCTGGCACTGTGAAGGGCTTTGCTTTACGCATCTGTTGGTTTCATACAATCACTCTCAACCAGCTCTCAACACACTGCAGATATTCTTGGTGGAGTGAGTTTTGGCATACACTATTGCTGAAAATGCACAGTGAATCTCTAGGTAGCTATTACATTAGGCTAATGCATTTTGAAATGGAAACAGTTAATATGATCATCTTATCAGATATTGGTTAACATAGTGTCTTCACATTTCATTAATCCTTTCTAATCACAATATTAATCTTAATAATTAGCATTTCAGAAATTATTGAAATACTAAAATACTGGGAACTGTCAACACATACATTTTAGTTAAACTGCCTCTATGTGTAATATAACACACAACTGAGAACTCTGAGACAATACTTGACAATAAATATAGGGTTTAAATGTCTCTAAAATGCTATTCAACTCAATATTTTGAGTAGAAACATTTGGTGAAATCATTTGAGTTGCTACATAAGCATCTAAAGATCACTGGCAATTCTTTTCTGACTTTCCAGTCAGTCATTTGGAATGCACCATCATTTTCATTTACATGGTTGTCATTGATAATCACTCTGAATACATTGTGGGTGGGATGTACATTTCAAATGTTTTTTCAAACATTTTAGTCAATTAGCAAAGGTAGATCCAGAGAGTGACTTACAGTAGAAACAGGAGCATCACCTAAAGCAGCTTCGGTTGAAGTTACTGTACCTCCTGCCCATGGACCAGAGTTGCTATAGTGGTCTGAGCTCCCTACCTCCAGTCCACAAATGCCACCTGGAAATGAAGGTCTGGGTGACCAACAGTCTGTGCATACCTTCTCTACTTCCAACTGACCTGTCAATAAAAACATAAAATAAAGTACAGCACCATGACATTTGTCTACTCAGGAATTTAAATATCTGTCTTCCGATTCCAACTATGATTCCCTAACCACCGAGACACCTGTAAGCATCATTAGCATTCCATTATCATATTTTAAATAGCATTGGTCGTGCTCTTTAAAGAGGGAGTAGAGAATACGTTTCAGCAATCTATATTATGTGTTTCAATGTCTTAATGGTTTTCTAATGACAACCTACTTTTTTCCAGGTCAACTGTAGGATAATAACCACAGATCTGCAAATGAATAAATTCAACAGTCATGTTTTTGCCACTTTCAAACACACATGGATGGTAGTGCTAATAATGGAAGAAAAAAAACACTTAGAAAGCAGCAATTACAGTCCTCAGAGACTCCTAAATGGTCCACAGGGGGATCAATCTCAAAAACATTACTTAGTTAACCTTTATTTTCCTTAGTGCTATTCTTCCCAATCTACTTCAGGACTGCTTTATTGAATGGGATTGTCCTGTAAGTGTACTTTATATATTAATTTCCCTTTCTGACTTTTCTTAAATCCTTCTTTCAATGGACACAGTCCGCACATCAATTTTGAAATGTTGGCATTTTTTATTATATCAATTATTCTTAATTCAGTCATAAAGTCTTAAATTAGTGTTTTACAGATTATATGTGAGGCAATTTAGTCTTTATGAATCAATATGGGTCTGTTTCCCTGACTTAGATTTGATCTGTTTCCAATCAAATCATTTTACCTTGCTTCAACTACTACTGAAATGCACTTTTTACAGTGTGCAGATACTGGTTTGTGTGAGCATGTGTGACTCAGTGCCTATATCTATAGTTGGCAATCAGCTATGTACCATAATAGAAAGAGAGAGTACTATAGAGTGATAACGTGTAAGGTATAGAGATAAAGAGGGCAATAGTAAAAGGTCCACACTGAATCTAAATACCGGTAGTAGGCATTTTGCAGGTAATACTTTAGAAAATGGTCTGAATGATAGTATGACATAAATTGCTGCACACTATTAAGGTAGAGAATAGTATTTTCATACTTACATGTGTTTCATAACAGCTGATAATCAGATTAATTGACATTTTACTTTACCAAATACCAAAGGAACAGTTTCCATGAAATCTTTAGCTAGATGACACATGGAAATCCTGGCTACTGTAAAAGTTCAGTTTTTCTGTTCAATCATCTCTCATTTTGAATGTACTATATGGGCCAAGAAAAAGCTGTAATCTACTGCCCAATTCAAGCCACAGTTGCAGCCTGGGTTGTGATGTATTTGAAATGATATCAAAAACAATGTGTGAATTTGTGAAGTAGTTGTGAGCTGAGACTGATTAACCAAACTCTGGCAAAGGTTAGAGGTAATTTGTACATTTTTAAAGAACTGAACCATGGATTCAAGTTTATTTTGCCCAAAGACTATAGACAATGAGTAACCATTGAACATCAAAGTCGTTAACTACAGTAGTCGTAGCTTATTGCCATTACTGTACGCAACACTTTCTAGCCATGGGCAAAATTAATTATGCAGTGGTTACAATGCATCAATGATCAAACTCGCTCATAAAATGTCAATGTGAGTAGGTGAGTTTCTTACAGGGCTAGACAATGTTTTACATGCATTTCTAATTAGACCTATGTGTTGGTTTATTAAAATCTCAGCTGTGAGTTCAGTTTAAAGGTACTTTTAACTTTTGAGGGTTAAATGGGGATTTGTGGTGCCAGGTACCCAGGGCAATTGTTAATTTCTTTCAGTGCAACATGACAAGGAGAGGTTGTATTAGGAGACTATTTAGAAAGAGCGTCTTTCAACAAATAAGTATTAGTAAAAATATATCATTAATATACACAAAGACACACACACTTTCATTATGTATGGTGATGCAGCCCACCTCAGGCTTTGCTACTTAGGCAATTGGAGTTAGGTAATTAATGTAAATAAACTGCCCTGATCTGTGCAATTAACAGGCAGTAATTGATCCTGCTGCTACGCTGACACAGATGAATTGCCCAGCAGTCATAGTGTGTTGTTACAGCCTCTAGATTAGGCTGGTTCCATGTATAGCCTTTACTTCTAAGAGTAGTGGGCATATGAATGAAAGGTTGTTTGTTGACTGAAAAGAGATCAGTTGATCAGCTCTTGAACAAAGTATTTTCTCCCTGTCTTACAAAACAGATGTTAGAAGCTTAATAATTTCATCTACTGATAGCTAAAAAAGATATATGTCATCATCTCCAGTGAGCAGGTTAAATAAATAAACTTTAAATCACCTGCTTATACAACAAATAATATGTAGCTAGCAGTGGTAAAAAATATTTGAAATGTTCATTGGCTGTTTGAAGAAACTGGAACAATGAATTACAGATTCCCTTTGACCATATACTAACTTCAGGGTCAGGAAACATCTACCATATAGTTGGAATGTTGCTTGTGAACTAGTAAACTAGTAAACTAGTTGTAGTCAATCCTTTTGATATATGTAACTCTTCATTGAAATATCATCTGTTAAATTCTTCTTTAACTACTGCTCCAGGGTTGCCGCCAATAATGGCTCATCCCTGCCTGCAACCCCACTCTCTGGGGTTCTCAGGATTAGTTGGGATATGTAAAATAAAAATGTTCATTTCACACCCACACAATTGTACATTAGCACATTCATATTTCATTACAAATAACACCCTTCATTTTATATCTTCGAATGAGAAAAAAGGGTATGTGAAGAAAACAGTTGAGATGCATTTAACTAGTTCTCCTTGTATATAGGATTTAACCACTTAAACGTTGCTTTGCTTTTGATACTTTATAGAAAACAGGGCTAATAACTAACTGGTTAGCACATCTGGTCAGTTATTATTATGTTGCTAGAATCTTAAATCTGGCAAGGTGAAACATAACATATTATGTTATTCTGTCCTTGAGCAAGACAGTCAATCTTATTTCTTGATGGGCACACAGTGGCAGCCAACCACCTCTCTAATAGATCATTAATATAATTTTAGCAAACAAGCAATTACAAATGTGAGGACACATGTGATCCAGGGATAGAAAAATTCCACTTAAGCAATATAAAAAATAAAAAATAGAAAAGCAAAATCGTAATTTCACAATATCCACCTAGCAACCAATTCATACAACGGACAAAATACTATTTTGTTTTGGAAATAAGTTATATTCTATGTCCTGAAGGCAAAAAAAATCTTGTTTGAATGACTTAGTATCTCGTTCAAACAAGATAAACGTAGTCCCTGGGCAAAAAAAAAAGAAAAATGTAATCAGATAAACAGTTAAAAACACTAATTGAGGAAATGATTCCTATCGCAATTATTATTATCACATTTAATATAAAGGTCATGTAACAGGTATTTCTATGTGTTTTAGAAGAAACCTAGCCATACACTCAATGATCAGCTCAGCCTGTGTATCCATATCAGCTCAATACAACCATTTGGTTAAAGTAATCGTGTTTTTAACTTGCTTTCACCTCAATATTTGTAATGTAAACCATATGTTTAAGCATGATATACAATCCTATCTATGCTCTCGTGTCACACCAAAATGCCATAATTCAGTTTTATTTTTTGTTCTTTTTAGCCTAGAGACTAGTTTATCTTGTTTGATCGACTTAGTATTTCATTTGAATGACTTAGTATCTTGTTTGAATGACTTAGTAAAAAAACATGTAACATATAGAAATTAATTATTTATCATCCTTTTTTAACTCTGATTAATTAAAGGGACTTATTTATAATCGTGGCGTACGCCACTCTCTAGTCTACGCAATAATTGGGATTTATAAAAACAAACTTGACGGGAAAATGTGCGGTCCTTCACGGCAACTCTGACCCAGGCGGACACACAAATATGGGTGAAATGAGAAATGGCGACACCGTCGCAGATCGATGAAACACGTGAAACTGTCTAAAACTGCAGACCGTTGTGTAAACTAAATGAAAAAACTGCCTCATTAATAATAAGAACATTTCACAAAGCCATTTTTACAATCAACAGCCTGTGGTGAAATACAAATAAAATAAAACAAGATTGTAGCCAACGTAAATGCAAATGAAGACACATTTGCAAATAAAACACTCAAATATGTTCTGTAATTATATTGGCATGTTATGTAAATTGTCCTCATAAATAATATGTTAAACAGAACAAAACCATATTCAAAACTGATATTCTTGTCGATGTCTCTGTCTGGCAGAGCAGATAGATAAACAGTTGATGATAGATAATAAATAGATAATAGATAGGTAGTCTATTGTCCATTGGGTAACGTTGTTTTCACAGTATATGTCGTCATCAGCTAAATAATCATAGTGTTCAATTATATGCATTTAGTTAATTTCATTTTTAAATGTGTTCTGTTGTGACACATGTCTTCACATAAAATTCCATTTACGCAGAACTATTTACAATTAGATTAATACTGACATCTGTAGATTATCAGATACAGTCAAATGGATGGTTATAAAAAGCCATTTCCTCACAATGCGTATTGACGCACAATGGCTGATCTTACGCTGTTAGAAGATAATGATAATAGCCTAATAGTGCATTTTATTTAGTGGCGCCTTTCATAACACAGGATTTCTGGCGACTGGCACTTTCCAGAGGGAATAGGCTGACAGGTCAGGATTATCCCTGCCAACCCTTAGCCGGGTTATGCCAGATGTGTTAGGTATAATAGGCTTGTCGCATAATTAGCCTATGTGAATTTTCCGTACACCGCGGGTGAACCAGCCCTAAATCACATTAAATACGTTCTGAGGGAACTATTTTGTAAAACCGAAATATGTCAAATATGAAAGTATGAGAGGGTTAATTACGTTTGTAGGGAACTAAATTGAACACTCGAATAGCGTTAAATATGAACATATGAAGATCATGACGTAGCATGTAAATAGCATAGTTTTTGCTAGGGTGGAGGTCGGGGATGGTGGATGGGCGTATAAATCCGCGACTTGCATGCCAGTTTTCGCAAGTTCAAATCCAGACCGGCACTTTGTGTGTGTTATGTTCTACATTGCTTGCGTCATGCAGACAGGCGATTGTCGGTTTTTGTAATGTTAACCCTAACCTTAATTCTAACCTTAACCTCAGTAACCTCATGTCTAACCTTAACCGTTAGTATCCTCCTACCTAACCTTAACTGTGAATGTTGCAATATAATTTCTCGCATAAATCCAAATGTTCTCGCATAAATCCGCTAAACGAAATGTACCGGAGCAACGTAATTGAAGTACAAATATAGCCTAATGACAAAACGTGCAGTTCAAACATAAAAAAAACTAAATATGTTGGCATATAACGTAATTTAGGTTTTCAAAATAGTTTCCTGAGAACGTAATTTGGGAGAAATTCTGAGATTTACGGTTGGGGTGAACAGGCAAACACAAAAGCACAATTTGCAGCTATGTCCGGTTTCCCAAATGTGATCAGTGCTATTGACTGCACTCATGTTGCTGTAAGGGCACCGAATGAAAATGAAAATGCTATCATTAATCTTAAGCATTTTCATACCATCAATGTCCAAATAATTTATGATGCAGACATGTTGCTCACTTAAGTAACTAATCTTCCCCCACCCGTGGCAGACTTTCCCGATGAAGCGCTAGATGCTTTTTCACATTGACTTTGACATCTGACCACTTTTTTTATTTCGGGTCATGATCTGACTATCTCAGGCCGCGGCATTCATAGCAGCTGCAAACCTTTGCCACTCCAACGCCTTTTTGGCATTAGTAATGGCCACAATGTGCCCTCCAAACAACATTTTCCTCCTCTTTTTCACCTCGCCAACAATAATTTCTACTTCACATTGAGTGAAGTTTCTTTTTTTGTTTTTCCTCTCTGTGTTTGCAATGATTGCTCAATCAATAAACATTAATTTCGGGGCATTTCACTGACTATTTAGGGCCAACTATGGGCGTGACATGGAGCCGCAAAAGCTGCGCCACGTACTAGATTTGATTGTGAATTATAAATCTGAATATTTCTTTGCGTACGCACGTCCTGTGTGGTCCGTACGCCATTTCTGATGCAAATACACCGCAAAGTTTTATAAATGAGGCCCCAGGAACCTGCATTTTATGGGGATTTTTTGGTTGTGATATTTACTAAGATGTAAATCACTGAACTCACTGATACTGTAGGCTGTCGTACAGGTATTCACTGTTGTGTTTGGGTCAGCGCGATACAGTAAATAATTACTGTCCTTTTCAGTTCTGCCATTGTGCATGGCCTGTGGAAAAACAGATTGAAACCTTCATGTACTGTACTTTTATTCCATGTTCCACAGGTCCCATTAGAAAAACTCAAGGCTTGCTTGGACACCATATGTTTTCTAATCTTGTCCCCGGAGTGCAGTATTTAGTAAGTTTCGTGACTGCAGTCAGAGTCACAGTTAAAGCACGGTCAGGAGCATATGGGCCATGTCACCTCAGACCATTTTTCCAGTGGGAGGAGAGGAACCATATCAATAATTTAGACGAAGCAACGTGCTCCTCTTCTGTAGTCCGCCGTTGTCCCAGCTTCTGATTCCTTGTCCTAAGCCATACTTCTCACGCCTTGTCTATTCCTCACTACTTCTGTTCCAATGGCCCTAACTCCTAGTGTAACATTGCTGGAGTGATATTTTATTAAATAAAATGGATAAAAATAAATAATCAGATAAACAGTTAATAATAAAATATATTTTAAAAGAATATATAAAGATCCTGTAAAAGACAGTAGAATTAGTGCACAGGCACTAAAACCTCTAGCTCAATTTAGCTCAGTATATTATTATTATTATTTATTTTCCACATTTTCTTATGTGCTTTATTTTCGTTTTTATTTTTAATAAATTTGCTAAGATTTCAAACACACTTCTTTCACATTGTCATTATGGGCTATTGTTTGTAGAATTCTGAGGGAAATAATGAATTTCATCCATTTCGTAATAACGGTGTAACATAACAAAATGTGCAAAATTGAAGCGCTGTAAAAAACTTTGCGGATGCACTGTATCATTCCATGCGTGCAGCATGGTATTCAAATGAAGTTTTACCCAACTCAGATTGGACCTGTGGTGTCTCTAGTAATTAAACCTTACTAGAGTAAGTCCAATGAAATTGGACCCAAAAATTGCATAACCTGAACATGTAACTACTTGTTATCTGACTTGTGGTCAGATGAGACATACAATTTTGGCCTCAGATAAAATATGATGGTGGATCTTTGATGCTTTGGGGATGTTTTGGTACTAGTGGTCGAGGGGCTCTTGTCAAGATCAATGGAATAATGTATCCCAGTGGTCTGTACTGAAGAGGGCAGTCCACAATCGTAAACCTAAGACCTTGAAATGTGTTACATGTGGGAGTGGTCCACGTGCCATCCAAACATGTATGTGCCACCCTTGTCAGACTTTACAGTGTTGGCCCAGTGTTGTTACACACTCCAGGGGAGGCTTGACAAATCATTGTTTGTTGGGGTGCCATTAACTGTAAAACCTAGGGAGCTTAGATCGCTACATCACACTCCAGCACCATTCCATGTTATCTTTCAGCCAAATATGATTAATTGTTTTTGTTGTTTATTTATTCATGAACTGACTGTAGTATGCATCTTTGCAGACCAGTTTGTTTCTCAGCAGTGCCACTTTTTTAACCAGTTCTCATCGTTTTGGTAAATCACATTGAAATGTATGCTCATTGTGATGTATTGATATATTTTATTTGAAGCTGTAAGTCAAGCATAATGTCATGCCCAGCTAAAGTACTAGCAGGGCGGTCATGTACATGCAAAACACCTTTAGCAGATCCAGGTTGTTTTTACCAAAACAGTTTTCCTTATACTAAGTTCTTGTCTTATCTTTTACTATTATGCCCTTATCAACTATTGATATGACTTGTTTTTGTGGTAGTTATTAATATCCCCTGTCATCACCTAAACCCCCTCTCTAAACAAGTCTCTATCTTTGTCCTTTAGAGGTTAGAGCTTCATGGTTCTAATCTCCATACCAACTGGCTGTGCCTTTACAATCGAGCAACAGTAGCAGATTCGTTTTTCAGCAACTGCGATGTCTAGCAACCGAGCCCTTCGCATTATGTCCTTGGTTCCCATGGCAATGGGCCTGCTGGTGTTGCACACATTCAATTGGTTCCCATTAACCTGCTTTTTGGACCATAATAATTGTATTAGAGCCATCATGGCATGGCAAGTATGCCCAGTTGCTGGAAAGGGTATGGGTCAGCGACCTCTCTCTCTGCAACTGTCTAGAAGCTTGCGGATTGAATGGTCCTCAGACCCGTAATGGCATCAGCTGTTATTACGATGGCACTATGGCGGCATATGGAAAAGGGCATTTTACCATACAGAACCAAATCCTAACCTATGATCCAGGCATATCCCTCTTATTGTGTTGATGTCAGGGCTGGAGTGGGACACATTTTCAGCCCTGGAATTTCAAGGTGCACCAGCCCATTTTGTGATGGGGGTAAACAGTAACTGCAAATTATCTACCCCCTTTACATGTGTTAAATGTGTTATTTCCCACTGTACATATTTCATTTATTTTTCTATTTAGAGAGACAACTTAAATGTAAATGCTAATTTACATTTAAGTTGTTATTAAACAAATATCAAACATTTAACACTATTAAACAAATGTCCTCAGTAATTAGACAACTATGGTAAATAAAGAAACATCGACCAAATAAGCTAAATGTTTGACGAATGAGGTTGTATAGCTATTGCCCATTTCAAAATAACTTTATCTTAGTTCTGTTTACTATTTGTTGTTTGTTTTTATTATTATTATTCTTACAATCGCTAGGATCCATTTCTCAATATTTGGGTCACTTTTTCAATACTCTACATACAGTTCTCATAACCAACTTTCAGTGTTGCACAGCAGTTAATTTCACATCCAAAATGCACTAAAACTACCAAAACAATTCATACGTCTCAAATCAACTTATTCTTCCATAACACTAGCAACAGTTGTCACCAAACAAGCACACTTTGTAACTTATAAAACAATAACCTACAGTAAGCATCAACAAGAACAGATTATTTCTTTACAAAACAAGAATGACCCCTCTCCACTCTTTGTTCACTGCAGTAAATATTACAGGAATGAATCAGACATGATGCAATATACTTTATTATGTTGTATGCCATTTTTAGGCATTGATTACAAAATACAATACAGTACAGTATATAGGCTCCAGGAGTATTCAAATTATATATACCCTACGAGGTCTAGAGCCTCCCGGTTTTCTGTTCTACCTCATTGATTGCATTCACTTGGTCTGCCAGGTCTAAATAAATCAAAGGCTAAAGTGTTGCAATGAAAAAAAGGAGTGGAAGTGTCTTGGAGGTCCAGATGTGGTGATGAGGCGCTACGCCATCTAATGATACAGATACAGTAGAAATGCTAGATGCCAAATGCAACAGACAGGGTTATCATCACATATAGCAAATTGCTGTATAATTCAATTTTGTGTTATGTGAAGTTTAAAAAAAAAGTTGAACTGTTTTGAAAAAGTATGTAAATGTGCACATTGACCTGTAGGTACAGAAAGTTTTGGTGGTGGTGGTGTCTGAGTGAGAAAAAGCTTCATGTAATTCTAAAGATGTACTGTGGTCAATAAATGCATTTTGGGCCAAAGCAATTAAAAATAATCCATAGTTTAGCCTACAGACTGCTGTTGTGCTCACTGTATGAAGAGTTTTGAAAAAAGTTCTACGTTTTGAAAAATGGGTCCTAGCGATATTAAACAACTGTATACAAAATGTCACAATGCTTACAAAGCAACCCTAAATCAGCAACATATTCCTGAGCATTGCATTGACATTTTGCTTAACAAATAGTTGTATATAGGCAAAGAATAGATAATGTCTAACATTGAATATGATGTTACAAGGATACACAATTAGCCTTATAATTAATTGAAATGTTACCAGAGGACATTTACCAAAGTACATATTTAGGAGATTTGGGACCTAGGCCTATTTATTCACTAATCAATAGCTTCTGCCTGGCTCAGCCCTGTCAGAAAGGTCACTTTCTGATGATTAACAAATATGCATGAATGAAAAACATGTTAGGCTGTGTATGGCAGTTTTATATCCCTGTTTGTCTCATTATTCTCTGAAAGGATATTTTTAAATTATATGGGTATGAGTGAGGGCTTACCATGTCATTGTCTTTCACTGCACATTTTTCATTCTCTTATTAAATGAATAAAATGTGCTACTATGACAGGTAGGCTATATACAGCGGGTGAAATAAGTATTGAACATGTCCCCAAAGGTGCTATTGACATGGAATTTACACCAGATGTTGGTAACAACCCAAGTAATACATACATACAAAGAAACCAAAGCAAATAATTTCACACATTAAGTTATATGTAATAATGTGAAATGACATAGGGAAAAAGTATTTTTTATCTTACATATATTGTCATACTTTAATATGATATAATGCATATAAGAGGGTATTTTTGTGTGTGTAAGGGAGAATATCAATCAGTGTAAGAGAGTGTGACAGTAAATAATGGAAAGTTTAACTGTGCATATAAAAGGGTATGCCAGTTTATGGAATGTGTATGAGAGTATAATGGTATATGTGAGAGTATAATGGTATATATGTGAAAGTATAATGGAATGTATATGAGAGAATAATGGTATATATGTGAGAGTATAATGGTATATACTGTATGTTACAGTATAATGGTATATATGTGAGAGTATAATGGTATATACGTGAGAGTATAATGGAATGTATATGAGAGTATAATGGTATATATGTGAAAGTACAATGGTATATATGTGAGAGTATAATGGAATGTATATAAGAGTATAATGGTATATATGTGAGAGTATAATGGTATATGTAACGTTTCCCAGTTCCCCTTCCCTGGAAACAGCCACTTCCTTTGTTTACATTACTCAGAACTACAATTCCCATTCCCCAGTTCTTCTTCCTGTGGACTACAGCGTCCCTAGTCATGCCTCCTCAGAACTACATTTCCCATAACCAGACTCAATTATCCAAATTCAGTACACCTGCTCAATCCAATCTGTATTTAAGTTACACACCTCTCCTTGCCTCTTTGCGAGGTATTGTGAGTATTGAGTTCTCCTGCTAAGCATTCAGTTCTTATATTGTTATTCTGGCTTGACCTCTGCATTATGTTTAAGTATGTAGTCTCGGATTGTCCTTTGTACCTTTGCCTGTTTTCTTGGATGGATGTTCTGGCTTGACCTGTGCATGGTTTGTTCTCTATGATGTTTTTGGATTACCCTCTATACCATCGCCTAAACTGTTTTTATAGCCTGCCTGCCTGATATCCTGATCCGTTTATCCACCTGTATATAATAAACATTATTGTTCATTTTTACCTGTTGGAAGTTTGATCCTTACAGAGGAGTGATCATTACAGAATATACTGTATGTGAGAGTATAATGGTATATATGTGAGAGTATAATGGTATATATGTGAGAGTATAATGGTATATATGTGAGAGTATAATGGTATATACTGTATGTGAGAGTATAATGGTATATATGTGAGAGTATAATGGTATATGCGTGAGAGTATAATGGAATGTATATGAGAGAATAATGGTATATATGTGAAAGTATAATGGTATGTATATGAGAGTATAATGGTATATATGTGAAAGTATAATGGTATATACTGTATGTGAGAGTATAATGGTATATATGTGAGAGTATAATGGTATATATGTGAGAGTATAATGGTATATACGTGAGAGTATAATGGTATATACGTGAGAGTATAATGGTATATACGTGAGAGTATAGTGGAATGTGTATGAGAGTATAGTGGTATATATGTGAAAGTATAATGGTATATATGTGAGAGTATAATGGAATGTATATAAGAGTATAATGGTATATATGTGAGAGTATAATGGTATATATGTGAGAGTATAATGGTATATATGTGAGAGTATAATGGTATATATGTGAAAGTATAATGGTATATATGTGAGAGTATAATGGAATGTATATGAGAGTATAATGGTATATATGTGAGAGTATAATGGTATATACTGTATGTGAGAGTATAATGGTATATATGTGAAAGTATAATGGTATATATGTGAGAGTATAATGGTATATACTGTATGTGAGAGTATAATGGTATATACTGTATGTGAGAGTATAATGGTATATATGTGAAAGTATAATGGTATATATGTGAGAGTATAATGGTATATACTGTATGTGAGAGTATAATGGTATATATGTGAGGTTATGGTGTTGAATGTGAGACCAAGTATGAATTATCGGCCTCTCATAGAGGTCACTTTTGCAAAGGTGACATCACCTTTTCAGGAGCTTATCAATTTCAACGATCATGTGACTGGTTTTCCCCTTTAACATTGGTCCTAAAGTATCATGTGCAGCCTTTTTTTGCAGGCAACGCAGAACTAGTACTTGGATATTCTTACATGATTTAAATGGTATTGTGTTAAATAGCACAGTGCTGGAAGCTGGAACAAAGACCTGCACGCATTCATCATTCCTTTTCCTCTGAGAGATAATACTCCTCAACAATCAGAATTTGTTTTTGCTCTAGTTATTTTGCTAAGTCATCATATTATTCCAGCACAAAGAAAAGGATTTTCCTAAGCAGGTCAAACCGACAACCCAGTTCTTTACTGGTTCATGTTTCTGATGTTAAGTAAAGCTTTGAACTTGGACAGTATGTTACAGGATTATTTCCTTCTGTAAATCACACACTCAGGCTCCATGCCAATACTCTGTTCTAATTTCTAGTGTTTGACTTTCCCCCTGTAGATTATTTGTATTTGAAAATGGAGCAACTAGTGGTGACATACTGTATACAGGTCCTTCTCAAGAAATTAGCATATTGTGATAAAGTTAATTATTTTCCATAATGTAATGATAAAAATTTAACTTTCATATATTTTAGATTCATTGCACACCAACTGAAATATTTCAGGTCATTTATTGTTTTAATACTGATGATTTTGGCATACAGCTCATGAAAACCCAACATTCCTATCTCAAAGAATTAGCATATTTCATCTGACCAATAAAAGAAGTGTTTGTAATACAAAAAAAAAGAAAAAGTCAACCTTCAAATAATTATGTTCAGTTATGAACTCAATACTTGGTTGGGAATCCTTTTGCAGAAATGGCTGCTTCAATGCGGCGTGGCATGGAGGCAATCAGACTGTGGCACTGCTGAGGTGTGATGGAGGCCCAGTATGCTTCGATAGCGGCCTTAAGCTCATCCAGAGTGTTGGGTCTTGCGTCTCTCAACTTCCTCTTCACAATATCCCACAGATTCTCTATGGGGTTCAGGTCAGGAGAGTTGGCAGGCCAATTGAGCACAGTAATACCATGGTCAGTAAACCATTTACCAGTGGTTTTGGCACTGTGAGCAGGTGCCAGGTC
>JACXGM010000141.1:8792-93105 GCA_016801145.1 Umbra pygmaea
AAAAAAAAAAAAAAAGATGACATGGCAACGTGTTCTTATCGCAATACGTGTGTAACCGTACGTAATGGAAATTATGCCTAAATCCTGGCATGATTTTAATCTGTTTGACAGTTGAACATTGATGTTATTTTTACAAGAATTACCTCTAGACCTTTTGTTAATGCTTTTGTACATGAACCAATGGCACACACACCATGCTAAAAAATTGCTAAGCATGCCATTTTCCAATTACATTTGGTCCCCTGTACCGGGGGAGCAGGTCAATAAAGGTTGTATTTCCTATGCTCAGGGTGATAACTTTTTTATGGGATGACAACATAAACCGACAGAAGATCTAGCACATGTATATGCAGCACAAATGTCTGTCTCAGCTTGCTATCCGTGTTTTAGAAGAATTGCTTCATGTTGCAGTGAAAGTCGTATTGGTGCATGATATTAATGAGGTTGGTTGACATTTTTGTTTAGAAAGGCAGCTGTAATGTCTGTTGTACTACAGACATCACAGTGTGTCTAACTGAAATGATCTGATAGATTGTGGCTGTTGTAAGGATTGCTTTGCAATTTTCTGGGGGTTTAAAACAATCACTGTTGCTAACCTCAGAATGGTTTAATGGCACAGTCGCACAGTGTTTTATTGACCTATTTGTATGTCCCAATAACACTGCGACACTTGTTCTCAAGAACTGGGGGCATGCCAATATGGATATAACATAGTGTTTCATTAGGGTTTACATGCATTCTACAATAACAAACTAAAATATAAAAACATTTTTATTTTTGGCCTCTATATGACATCATGCATAAACATCAGTCTCAAACTGTTGTGTTTAACTTGTTATCTTGTAGCCAAGAGTCTTCTGAATAAAAACATGTAGTGCACTTCCCTGTAAGACAAAGTATGACCCTTTCAGGGGCCCAAATATCAACATAGTCCCAGGCAGTCTTCAAACAATTAGAACTTGGATGGTTAAGGATTCTGGAAGAAGCAGGATGAAGTGTGCTTTTGGCAATAATGTAACATCAAAAATATGATCGGCCTTCAAAGAACGTAGTGCCTATGTGTGATCCCGCTTCAAAACATTTACTGTTTCTGTGTGGTCAGCCTTCAAGGAATGTAATGTGTGTGTGGTTAGTCAAGTTTTAGAACAACTTTTTTTTCAGTAGAATGTGGTAGAGTAGGTAGAAAGGTTTCTAGTGTCCATCATTATAAAACTGTTGCAGGTCAATTGTCTTATTTCATTTAAAGTTTGTCACTACTCAGGTCTAAACCTAAATGTGTAGCTCGTGTAACTTCTAGATATGTGAGATGTAACGTTGGAGGTCAAACAAAAAACTGTGCGTATATTGTTGTTGCTAAGTAGCAGATATTTAGTAACGCTCCCCTTAATGCCAGATAATGGGGTTGGTAATGTGACATCAGAAACTCGTAGATGGCTCAACAGGAATTGGAGAAGCTTTTGTTTTGGATAAGCCTGCACCAGCATCAATTGATCAGGATACAAACACTACCTCTTTAAACCTAACCCCAAGCGGCAAAAACATCTTGAAGCCTCGTGGTTATATACTGGAGTCTGGGGTGAATTTGTTTCAGTGAAGTTTCAGCCTTAGTCTAAGTTCACAAAGCTTGTTCTTGCAGTGTGGAGAAATTATCGGCTGTGAGTGACACGTGAATGAAGGAGTAAATGCACGAACTAACACAGGAACACACACAGGTCATCCAATTTTCACCCCTCCGATTTCATCAACGGGGACAAATATTGGCACATACACCTAAACACAGCCCAAGTTGTGTGGGAACTGACAATATGTGTTCACTGTTACTAGGCCTTTCTTGACATTACAATCCACAAGAGCTGTAAGGGGTTATTGAGAAGAATTAGAGTCGGTAATGGAGACTGTTTTAAAGTAATTTAAATGTGTAGCCTAAAGTAGAAATATACCGTACTCGATTATACTTGAAGGAAGGGTACTTATTTCTTGCATGTTAGTGCTAAAAGTTAGCATCTGCAAATTTGGAGAACCGGGAAATTCAACAGTTAGAACAACCCAATAGGCTGCTCGATCAAAACGAGCCAGCAGATTGCCTCATCTGTCCTGTCTGCCACCTATTAGTAGGAATCTTTTCTTGAAGATT
Source organism: Umbra pygmaea (assembly GCA_016801145.1). Classification (NCBI taxonomy): domain Eukaryota; kingdom Metazoa; phylum Chordata; class Actinopteri; order Esociformes; family Umbridae; genus Umbra; species Umbra pygmaea. Next base: position 10,927 of record JACXGM010000141.1, read on the forward strand.
TATATACAGTAGAACTGTATATGACTTTTCATGTTTGCGTTGATTCTTAATTTTTCAAATCTAGCAAATTATCCACCTACCACTCTGATCAGTATGCGGGGAGCAAAATATACAGTTGACTGGTAGATATTTTTGCCTGAAGGATAGTGAGCCTGCTGGAAAAGCACATAAGGGAATTACTTAAACAACACAGGGAGACACCTGCAGGTAAATGTGTTGGGCGTTTGCAGTATGTTTCCCTATACCTAATAGAAAAACATACTACCTAAATCACAAACACATAATAAAAAATGGAATCCCCCAACCCGCACACACCCAACAACGTTTACTTAAAGTGTCCCTTTGGGATACTTGTGGCGTAGTGGGCTAAGACGCTGCATTGCAGTCTACGTCACAGTGGTTATGGGTTCAAGTCTAACCATGAGTTCGTTCACTTTCCCCGGGCATGAGGCAGTGCAAAATTGTCATAGTGCTGCCCAGAATTTGGGATTGCTAAATCAGATTATCTATCCTGCCACGTCACAATCCAGCGACTCCTTGTGTTCAGGTCAGGCACCTGTAAATTGCATCGCAGAAGTATATTCGGTGAAAGTAATCATCCCATGCGTGATCCAACAAAAGGCTTCCATGTTGGATGAACAGTGTGAAAAGAATAGGAGGCTCGCCCCTTGCCATCCCACAGATCTGTACCTGGAGTTGCGGTGCTGCAGACAAGACACGATTAGAGATGGAATTGGGTAGGGAGGAGAATCTGGAAAAAAATAATTAAAGAAAATCTAATAATTAAAACATGTCCCTTACTGTTATCTTTGGAGCATAATGACAGACAAATATCACAGGATGGTATCTGTATATATGCAGGGGACGTCACAGAATATATTGACAGATTATCAAAAGATATTTGCTGTTTGTTTGTCATTTATTTCTGCTTTTGAATCCTTACTAGGCAGCTTGGGTCTGGAGCTGATCCATTAGACCACTGACCAAGTGCCTTTCTTCCATACCCCATTATGCGTCACCACCGCTCTCCTCCTCAGATGGAGGGGAAAGACAGAAAACAAAGTGCTTCAGCAGACTGGGGCATTTATCAAGAAGCAGGACCATGCCTCTCTCTTATTGGTCAGGGCGACCCTCCGAGTGTACTCTGAGACACTCGTCTCATAGCAACCACAGATAAACAGACAGACTAGAGGGGTTTTGGGAAAAAAGATTGGGTTTCAAAACCTGTAAATTGTGCATTTGGAGAGCTGGGATGTTAGCGCTTGGGTCTGTGAGTGTTGAGATGGACCGTAGCAGCGCTGAAATAATCAATGGCTTCACACACAGCTCCAACTACTGACTGATATCCAAACAGACAATAGCATTGAGGAGGAATATTCCAATATACAAAATCTGATTAGATTTTCCTGTATGAATAATGCTTTAAATCCTATATACTTGTTTACAAAATTACCATAATGTATAATCCCTGTCAAAATTCTCATTTCATTTTGCTGCAGGATAATTCTCTTGCTGTAGCAAACTGGTTAAATTATTTTTTTTGTTGAAAGAGTGGTGGGAAAACAATGCCTGGATTATTTCCTTCCTTTTTGGGTGGGATGGTACTGTTTATCAGGGTACATAAATATCTTCACATTTTGTATCTAACACCCATGCAATCAGGGTCAAATGACGCTCAATAAAATAATTTATTTAAAAAATTGATTGACCTCCCCATGACACGGTGTTGTAAGTCGTTGCCTCGCAGCTCACCTGCGACAAGGGGGCCAGGGATCTTATCGTACTTGTGGCTTTACGCCGATGCCCATGGGTCTATCATGGGGTGGTGCAAATTTGTTTAGAGCTGGCTTGGGAGGAAGGGTGGATAGTCAAGTAAGGTGTACCTTGTCACTTTGCTCTCTAGCGCCTCCTTGTTGGGTGCCAGTGAATCTAATCGTAGTTGTATAGCTACTGATTGTGTACAGTAGCTTATCACCCATGTATTAACAACAGTAAATGATTCTGTGTTGAACATGCAGTGTGATAACAATCACATCAGTTTGGCGACACATGCTTGGATAAGAGCGACTGCTAAATGACTTGCTTGGAGGAAACATAGGATCTACTGTATCTACAACAACCACACTCCTGTCGAGGGGTTGCTGACGAGACATAAAAATATAGTTTCTGAGAGTTTTATTTTTTTTCAATTTTCTTTTAAATTTTTTTTTTTTAAGATTAACACTGATTTATGAAACAAATTGAAATTATTTAAAAGTACAATTGAAATGACTGTGTGGGAACTTAATCTCGACTGATATGGGATAACTATCCGATACAAAAGGAAATACTGGCAAGTAAAACTTGATAATATCAAGATTATGGAGCCATATTCAATGTTATCTAGCAGCTGAATTCAAGCAAAACATTACAAGATTATTGGAAGGAAAATAAGGTTTAATGTACTCTCTGTATCATGAAACGGGTAAGACTTCAAAGAACTAGCTTTGAGTGCTGGAGTTGTACTTCCGACTCCGGACTACACATGCACCCCGGCTCGACCGACTGTCTGTGCCCTTCCTTTCTGTCTCCCCCTACCCGTCTCCCTGGCTTTTGCTTCCTCATGTCCTGTCAATAAAAAATACAATTAAACAACAAATAGCTCCACAAAAAACTAGCTTTAACTGAAGCCTTCGATATGTATCCCTAACAACAGTAAGATATTTCAAAATGGTGGACCTCTTTATACAAACACTTGATACAGTACTGTAATATAATGGTTAAGATCCATTACCTCTGTAAAAAAAAAACTTTTGAACTAATCTCAAATTACACTAATATTACCAATAATTTCTGTGTTTTGTGCTGTCATTATAATAATAATAATAATAATAATATATGTTTTTATCCAGTTGCTATAAACCAATGTTACAGTCAGATAATAACATTGTGTATGGTTCTTCACAGAAAGCCTTTAATTCTATTCTGTTCTATTTATTTAAATTTTTTTCAAATTCCTTGTTTCAGCTTGATTCTTCTGTTTAAAAAAAAGGTTAATAATGAAAAGAAATTGAATGTAATATCAAAGCAGCAAGAAGATACTATGTTGGCTGTGGTGGCACTATGTTACGTGTTGACACTGGCAAGCCGGGTTGCTTTTGAAAGCCCCTTTTAGCTGGAAGAGGCAGGGTGGGGGGGCCTGCTTGATAGTCAGCGATACGAACCGAGCTCCATTCATGATCGCTTCATGCAGCTGTCCCTCCAGGACTTAGCTCTTTGAAGAGATAAGACAAACTGTTTAAAGATATATGCTGCTTATCGAATGTGGGGCTTTCATACTCTTTATTTCATTTGAATATTCTTTTTTTATTTCCCCCCCTTTGGCATCCTATCTCACAGTGTTTACCTCAGTCTCAATGCGCTCACTTTAACCGCATACTAGGTATTACCCAGCTGACAGATTAGAGCAAATTAGAGGAATTGAAAAACATGAATTACTCTAAATAGAAAAAAGTATTGTTTTATACATGTGTAATCAGATTAGTATATATTTGCATAGGAAACTGAGATATTTTCAAACACTGGATACTTTTTAGACAATGTGTATGAAGTAGGATTTAATCAAGTGCTGGGTTTGTATAAATAACACTACTGGTACATTCATTGGGTCACAAAGCCCTCAATGTGCGAAGGGAGTGTAGTTTGTACTATGTTGGTATTGTTTGCCATTGTAGGTGTAATGTATGTTGTTGGTCCTCGAGCTGGCTGATTAGTACAGTTTCAAGCACACACTAGTAGTAATATTCCAGTTTGATTTAAACAAAGAAATATGAAACAGGAACAATGTCTGTAATAATCTTGTTTCTACGGACATGGTTTCCATCTGAAATCCGGCTACCTTAATTGGTTTTTGAAGAATGTAGATAACTGGAAATTAAACTAAGCATTCTACCATTGCAACCATGTTATTATCAGGAAGCTTATTCAATTTGGAATGTTAACATACACAGCAAAATCACAAGTGTTAAATAAACTCTGAGTGTTAATTTTACACTCTCAGAGTTGATTTAACACTGGCGATTTTGCTGTGTAAAGAAACATGTAGATGTCAGTGCAGAGCTGTGGCATAAGTCACACACATACAGCTCCACAGCAGAGAGGGTAGTGGGAAAACCTGTACAGCTCTCCACCCAAGATCTAGATACCCCAAACTTGTCCTCCCTTCTCCTGATTCTCCCACTTGCTGTCTACACTGTTGTTTCCTTTAAAAACATGTCCTCATTAGGCCATTTCCTAAACACCCACATAAGTCAAAACCAAAATGGACTCAAGAAAAGTGAATACATTATGGCTCTGATCTCATTCTCTGAATCAGGATTGAGGTACGTCCTTCGCTGCTTCTAAAAACAGGGGTTGTTGTCATACAGTAGCTACATTCCATTCTGCCATCACCCAGGAAGAGGGACAATGTGTGGCGTAACCCACTGCATCACAAATGGCGGCTGGAAGGTCCAGTCCACAGTACGAAAATGTATTGCTACATACAGTAGATTCAAACAGAGGAGGCAAAAAGAGAAAGTATATCTGTAATATGTGGTTATGACATTGTAACGTAGAAATAAATAATTTTTCATAAAATGTTATGCCTTTAGAGCCAATTTCACTGTTAGACACATAGGTACTTTATGGCTACTATTCCTGACTTGATTTGGAATAGCCAATTAGGGATTATGTATATATCTATGGTTGGTTGAGGTTGTCAGTTCAATTTCTAGATATAATTGTAGGGAAATTGTATGGTGCACTTCAGAAAGCAAATAACTACTGCTGAAAGTGAATAATCTAATTGGTCTATAGAACCACGTTTCTTAATATTCCAAATGAAAAAAAGGCTTTTGCCATGATGAGCGCATCAGTCATTAAATGTTATTAGGTATAGTATTGTGCCCTGGAAAGTATATTTACCATAGTAGCCTATTGTAGCCTACTTAATTTTTCAAATCTGTCTTTTCAGTGACCTGGGGAATTGTTTGTAGTGAAAGCCTAGTGGTTTTAAACTACAGTAATTGAAGTCATTAGTCTAATTAATTTCTTTAATTTGTGATTTGTATTCATATTAATATATACCGTACATATAGGGCCCTATTTTAACGATCTGAGCACACAGCGTGAAGCGCATGGCGCAAGTGCTCTTTGGGCGTGTCCAAATCCACTTTTGCTAGTTTAACGGCAAAACCAAGGGTCGGTGCGCCCGGGCGCATGGTCTAAAAGGGAAGTACTCCGTGGCACAATTAATCATAGGTGTGGTTTGGGCGTAACATTCAATTAACCAATCAGTGTCATCATTCATTCCCTTAAAAAGCGTGTTTTAAAGGCATGTTTGTACATTGGCACATCGCTAAGCAAAACTGAGAGACTTTAAACTGATCTGCTCATGCGTAAAGTGAAAGCGCGCGATCACGTTTGGCACGAGCACTATGCCACTAAAAGTCCAGTGTGCACACTGTGCACGAGCCTTGAGGCACATTTCACTGATTCTCTGCTCAATGCACTGCTCAAAAAATAAAGGAAACACTAAGATAACACATCCTAGATCTGAATGAACGAAGTAATCGCATGAATTACTTTCGTCTTTACATAGTTGAATGTGCTGACAACAAAATCACACAAAAATGTATCAATGGAAATCAAATGTATCAACCCATGGAGGTTTGGATATGGAGTCACACTCAAAATCAAAGTGGAAAACCACACTACAGGCTGATCCAACTTTGATGTAATGTCCTTAAAACAAGGCAAAATGAGGCTCAGTAGTATGGGTGGCCTCCACGTGCCCGTATGACCTCCCTACATCGCCTGGGCATGCTCCTGATGAGGTGGCGGATGGTCTCCTGAGGGGTGTCCTCCCAGACCTGGAGTAAAGCATCCGGCAAGTCCTGGACAGTCTATGGTGCAACGTGTCATTGGTGGAAGGAGCGAAACATGATGTCCCAGATGTGCTCAATCAGATTCAGGTCTGGGGAATGGGCGGGCCAGTCCATAGCATCAATGCCTTCCTCTTGCAGGAACTGCTGACACACTCCAGCCACATGAGGTCTAGCATGGTCTTGCATTAGGAGGAACCCAGGGCCAACCGCACCAGCATATGGTCTTACAAGGGGTCTGAGGATCTAATCTCGGTACCTAATGGCAGTCAGGCTACCTCTGGCGAGCACATAGAGGCCCCCCAAAGAAATGCCACCCCACACCATTCCTGACCCACCCCCAAACCGGTCATGCTGGAGGATGTTGCAGGCAGCAGAATGTTCTCCACAGCATCTCCAGACTCTGTCACATCTGTCACATGTGCTCAGTGTGAACCTGCTTTCATCTGTGTAGTGTGTCAGTGGCGAATTTGCCAATCTTGGTGTTCTCAAGCAAATGCCAAATGTCCTGCACGGTATTGGGCTGTAAGTACAACCCCCACCTGTGGAGGTCGGGCCCTCATACCACCCTCATGGAGTCTTCACCCTATCACCCTCACCATTTGATTGGACACATGCACATTTATGGCCTGCTGGAGGTCATTTTGCAGGGCTCTGGCAGTGCTCCTCCTGCTCCTCCTTGCACATAGGGAGAGGTGGTGGTCCTGCTGCTGGGTTGTTGCCCCTTCTATGGCCTCCTCCACGTCTCTTGATGTACTGGCCTGTCTCCTGGTAGCACCTCCATGTTCTGGACACTACGCTGACAGACACAGCACACCATCTTGCCACAGCTCGCATTGATGTGCCATCCTGGATGAGCTGCACTACCTGAGCCACAGAAGTGTGATTGACTTGGATTTACATTGTGTGGTTTAAGTGTTCCCTTAATTTTTTTTGAGCAGTGTATATATATATTTATATATATATATTTATGCACTGTTTCAGGTAAACCAAAAATACCACTACAATCATGGTCAAAGGTTTTGTGAATGGAACAAGTGTTGGTCTCCACAAAGATTGCTGCTTTAGTGTTCTTAGATCTTTTTGTTAGTAGTTACTAATGAAATACTGAAGTATAATTACAAGCATTCCATAAGTCTCAAAGGCTTTTATTGACAATTACATGACGTTTATGCAAAGAGTCAATATTTGCAGTGTTGACCCTTCTTTTTCAAGATGGTGCTCCATCATGTTGGAAAAGGCATTGGTCATCACTTTGGATGGTTGGGAGAAGATGCTCTCGGCAGATGTGTGGGTACCATTCTTTATTCATGGCAGTGTTCTTAGACAAAATTGTGAGTGAGCAACACTCCCTTGGCTGAGAAGCAACCCCACACATGAATGGTCTCAGGATGCTGTTTGCATGACACAGGACTTATGGTAGCACTCATCTTGTCTTCTCCGGACAAGGTGTTTTCCAGATGCCTCAAACGTTTGGAAAAATGATTTGTCAGAGAAAATGACTTCACCCCAGCCCTCAGCAGTCCAATCCCTGTACCTTTTGCAGAATATCAGTCTGTCCCTGATGTTTTTCCTGGAGAGAAGTGGCTTCTTTGCTGACCATCTTGACATCTGGCCTTCCTCCAAAAGTCGTTGCCTCACTGTGTGTGCAGATGTACTCACACCTGCCTGCTGCCATTCCTGAGCAAGCTCTGCAATGGAGGTGCCCCGATCCCGCAGCTGAATAACCTTGCTTAAGGTCCTGGCACTTGCTTCAAGGAACCTCTTCCTTGAAGTTCTTGATAATCAGATAAATGGTTGATTTAGGTGCAAGCTCACTAGCAGCAATATCATTGCCTGTGAAGCCCTTTTTCTGCAAAGCAATAATGACGGCACATGTCTCCTTGCAGGTAACCATGGTTGACAGAGGAAGAACAATGATTTCAAGCACCACCCTAATTTTAAAGCTTCCAGTCTGTTATTCTAACTTACTGTACGTACACACTGCCACCAACTTGAGCTTCAAAAGAAGCTCTGGCTGCCCTGTCAAGGACACTTGTCAAAAAGGTATGGGGAAGCTTTTGACGCTTTGGCCGCTCTGACGTGGTATTCACATAAAGCAATGAAGACTAGCATACGTACTTAAATTCCGATTGGTTGACTGTTTGTTCATAGCTGAACTGCATGAAACTTCAACTTTCTGCTTGACGCTCTAGTCGCTCAACACTCCCAACACGCCCAAAACACGACGCTGACAATTTTGCAAGTCCTTGCAGCTGAGAGAAGCCAGCTTCCATTGAACATTAATTACTTCCTGTAACTTTAAAGTTTACGTTGGCGGCGATGTGCACGTACGGTAACTCAGCATGACAGAGTGATCTCCAGCCTGGCCCTTGTCAACACTCTCACCTGTGTTAATGAGACAATCACTGACATGATGGCAGCTGGTCCTATTGTGGCAGAGCTGAAATGCAGTGGATATGTTTTGTTTTGTGGATTAAGTTAATTTCATGGCATTCTGGAGTATCTGCAAATTAATTAATGCCATCATTAACATTGCTGCAGCAGACATTATGCACATCAGTATGTGTGTGTCATTCTCAAAATGTTTGACCACAATTGTACATGTCCCAAATGACCTGCTGACATTTCTGCTTCAGTGTTTTCCACAGTAACAACATGGTAACAGAAAAAAGGCCACTTTGGGGTCTGTTACTTGTTGTTAGAGAAATGTCAAGGTCTGAGAATAGCTGAGAAAAACTGCAAGACCTATTCAGACGAATTACAAATGAGTCACTCAGACTATCTTCATGCATCAACCCCATTTCTCTCCTGTTTCACAGCTAGTACAGTGATCGATTAACCGCTAAATGTAGAGTTAGCTTCAAGGTTTCCAGCTTTTAGCATGCGTCAGGAAAAGTTATTCCTTCTATTTATACAGAAACACAAAGAGGCAATGGCAGCCAACAAAAGGGCACAGCTAGAGAGTTTGTTTTGATGTGATGTTGTTTTTATTTTGTGCTATTTCCAGAATGTCATTGTGTTTTGGTAGTCTATCCTTAAGTGATAAGGGCAAAAGGTGTAAAAGCATTCATTATACAGCACTGCCATTGCTTTAATACAACATAACCAACAAAAGCGAAATAACAATCAATTGCATATTTGCTGTAAAACGTTGAGTATATTCATACAATTGTATTTTTCTACCTGAAGGTTAACACTCAGGGAAAAAATAAAATGTTTCAAAAGAGTTTTAAACTGTGTCTCTATGAGAAACCTTTTATTGTTCCCAGAGGAACCGTTTTTGGTTCCATATGGAATCTTAATTTGAAAAGGTTCTAAATGAAATTTAAAAGGTTCTTACTCAAACCAACCAGGGTTCTTCTGTGTTAGTTTTGTAACGCATCTTTGGGTCCTTGAAAAGCACTAAATAAGTACTATTTATTATTATTATTATCACAATTTTTTATGGTTCTACTATGGGGACTACTAGAGAATCATTTTAGGATATTTATTTTTAAAGTGCACTATAGTCCAGACAAAAACATTTATTTGCCACAAAAAATACACAGCCTGCCAAAGTGAGACAGTTAGTTTACTGTATTAACCAGATGCACCACTCTAAATAGTACCCCAAAATCAAAGAAAAATTATGCGTGTAGTAAAATACAACTGATGATGCATAAAGCAACCTGCGTGTCATGCAATTCTTAAGGATGAGCCGTGCAACTTCATTTATGAACGTTTTATCAGGCACATGTTGACAGGCAATCCAGCACTGCTCCTCCAATCAGCATCCAGGATCTAAACAACCAGTTTTAAAATGTCAGTTAAAGGGCCTGTCACAGTTAAAGGACCTGTCCCCATTACTATTGACCTCAGGTCAGCCAGGGGCCAGCCAAGGGCCAGGCAGGGGTCAGAAACTGTCAGTTGCCTCAGACGTCAGGCTACAGCAGGTCCCTGTACTTGATAGAGGCTGTGACACTGACCTTCAACCTTTGCCATTCAAATGCTGAGGGAAGCTCTCCCATAAGGATAGTAGAGCAGGGCTGCCATGGCAACTGGATGTGATTGTTGATATGGGCCTTAAAGCTCAGATCAGAGAAATAGGAATGCGAGAAGCTTTACTATCTACTATCAAAAGATGTAGTGTGTGTGTGTATATGTGTGTGTTTAGGTTTGTGTGTGTATGTGTGTGTTTAGGTTTGTGTGTGTATGTGTGTGTTTAGGTTTGTGTGTGTATGTGTGTGTTTAGGTTTGTGTGTGTATGCATTACTGAAATAATGGACATCTTTTAATTTGTCACATGGCCAACAGATTGTCCACCATCAAATCACTGCTTCCTTTGCACAGCAGAAATTGTTAAATTCTTTACTTCTACATTTTTTCTAATCATCGTGATAATGTACACTGAAAAAAGTAATCATTAGATTAACCTAAAAAAATTGCGTCAACTCGTTACAAGCTACAGAATTTGGTTGTCTCGACTCAAAATAACACATGGATCTATACACATTTTTTTGTTTGAGTTAAGACAACCTAATTCTGTAGTTTGTAAGTTGACATATTCTTTTTAGGCCAATGAATCACTTTTTTCAGTGTACTTGGCTCAGCTTCGTGGTATCAAGTCCCAGCAGATCGGTGACAATCAACATGGAGATGTGTGACCTGAAGCCCCGTTCTGGTTGCTATGCACCCACGGCTCTCTGGACATCTACCTTGATTGAGCTCACTGGCGACCAAGGTGCCACAAGTTCTCGCTAGAGTGTGACGAGGCATCGCAAGCCAATTGTATTCTTAACACGGACAATTGCACAGCCCTTCGTGGGACTCCCTGGGCTAATCGGGCAATAGAATGTCTGTCCATTACACAACTGCTGTCACATTCTAGGAATATCGGAGCTATAGGATACAAGATGTTTTGAGACACACCTCCTTAATATACATACCTCTACCTGCGGTGGTCTGGCTGGGTCGTCATGTAGACTGTGTGGGCTGGATGGCCTAGAAAAGGACGGCAGACATGGGCAATCACAGGGGGTCAGGGGTCAGGTGAGCAGGAGGAATGGATGACTACCCAAGCTGCATCAGGGTGATGGAACGACTACTAAGACCTCCAGGAGGATGACCACTGACCTGTTGGTTGAGAGACACAACATCCAATTCATTGTTGAGATAATGTAGTGTTAAACCAGAAGTAATTAGTCAGTGAATTGCATTTTTTGTTGGGCTTAATTATTTTCTACCAATGTCAGAATGTAATTTTTGTCCCAATTTGGTCACCTTGTGAACTTCAGATTTCTAGCGGATACTGTAAGCTATGGTAAACAAGATATATATAGTAAAGCTACAGTACATCATTGGTTACAGTACAGGCAGACCAATCTTAAGGTGGCTACATTTATGAATAGATATCCAAATGCAGGCAAAAATAGTGGCTTAGTACTTCCTGTATTTCAGGTGTGAAATACCATAGTTGTACTTGTTCACCATGAAAATTCATTGGATATAAAAAAATAACAGTGAGCAATTCGATTGAACAACACAAACACCTGCAAAAACACATGTACTACATTATTGCTTCGGGTTATAGGAGGTGAAAATTAATGCTTATGAGTGATAATCTCATTTCCAGACACTTCCGCGGGTCTGGTGCACTATTGCTTTAAACGACGCATTCCGCTATCACCTGAAATTGGTCACGCCAATCAATCTGTAACTTCAATCTCACTACACCCTCATTACTGTATGCTGTGCTTCACTGTTGGATTTAGACACGACCCGCAGTGATATTATTCCAAAAAGTACATCTCAGGAATTCTCTGGAATTACATAAGGAACTATTTTGAAAACATGAATTACCTTTCATGCCAAAATATACCCAATTGTTTTACTTTCACCTTTTACTATTAGGCTGTATTGGTCCTTTTTTATGCTGCACCTTCACAGTTTACCATTATGTTGGTCCTTAACATTTAAAAATTAGTTTGGTCTTTAATGTAATTGCTGTGTTTCATTGTATCTCCATCACGTGGAAAATTCCATAGCGATTCAAATTATTTTCATAACATTTATAGTTAAGGCTACGCAACATGTTACTCTGGTTAAGGTTAGGTTTAAGGTTATGGTTAACAGTACAAAAAACAGACAATCACCTGTCTAGAGAAACAAATATGATTACGCTGGAATGGAGAAAAGAATAACATCACTCCCATCAGGATTTGAACTCGCAAACACTGGGGTGAAAGTCGGTTACTTCAATGCCCACCCAACATCCCTGACTCAACACCCTACAAAGAATTCACACTATTTAATACTGACTACACTCACAAATGCTCCTAGTGTTCGGTTTATAAAGTGATAGTCATTCAAATGTTCAAATTTTATGTAATTTGCCTTGTCGTATGTTCATACTTCATGTAGTTGGATTTTACAAAATTGTTACCTGGAAACAAACTTCATGACATTTAGGGGCCTATTACTGTCACGGTGTAGGTGTATGGTGTAGAGCGGAGAGAGGGAGATCATACACCTACACTGTGACAATTACTCAGTAAATTGAAACGATGACCTTATAAAGTATCTTTTGTTAAAGATGCCTTCTGCGATTTGTGGCAATATTTAATATTATTTAGGCCAATAGGTTCTGAAGACTGTGAATTTAGGCGCCCTAGAGATAAAATTGTTCCCGGCTCAGAACTTAGTTTTTTTTCCTGAAGTGTCTATATGTTCATATTTTCTTTCTTGATCTCCTGTGTTTAGAGGTTGTGCTTGCTCTGCAAAATCATTAGACACCACCGTATAGCTCTGGTTTGATTGCCAGGTCTGTCAACGGGACTTCCTCTACTTTAGCAAACCATATATACCATAAACCATAATACATTTGTTGCAAATTCCCTGCCAGACACTTGGTAAGGGAATGCCTTCACTAGCCTTAAAAACATGTCAGGTTTCAAGCTAACTACGGCAAGATGTTGATTTTTGCTTTTACTATTTTGCTAATGCTATTTGCAGCATGTAGCCATTGTACACTCACCCAAAGGATTATTAGGAACACCCATTCAATTTCTCCTTAATGCATTGATCTACACAACCAATCACATGGCAGTTGCTTCAATGCATTTTGGGGTGTGGTCCTGGTCAAGACAATCTCCTGAACTCCAAACTGAATATCAGAATGGGAAAGAAAGGTGATTTTAGCAATTTTGAGCGTGGCATGGTTGTTGGTGCCAGACGGGCCGGTCTGAGCATTTCACAATCTGCTCAGTTACTGGGATTTCAACACACAACCATTTCTAGGGTTTACAAAGAATGGTGTGAAAATGGAAAAACATCCAGTATGCGGCAGTCCTGTGGGCAAAAATGCCTTGTTGATGCTAGAGGTCAGAGGAGAATGGGCCAACTGCTTCAAGCTGATAGAAGGGCAACTTTGACTGAAATAACCTCGTTACAACCGAAGTATGCAGCAAAGCATTTGTGAAGCCACAACACTACAAATAGGAAAAAGAGGCTACAATTTGCAAGAGCACACCAAAATTGGACAGTTGAAGACTGGAAAAATGTTGCCTGGTCTGATGAGTCTCAATTTCTGTTGAGACATTCAGATGGTAAAGTCAGAATTTGGCATAAACAGAATGATAACATGGATCCATCATGCCTTGTTACCACTGTGCAGGCTAGTGGTGGTGGTGTAATGGTTTGGGGGATGTTTTCTTAGCACATGTTAGGCCCCTTAGTGCCAATTGGGCATTGTTTAAATGCCACGGCCTACCTGAGCATTGTTTCTGACCATGTACCCATCCTCTGATGGCTACTTCCAGCAGGATAAGGCACCATGTCACAAAGCTCAAATCATTTCAAATTTGTTTCTTGAATATGACAATGAGTTCACTGTACTAAAATGGCCCCCAAAGTCACCAGATCTCAACCCAATAGAGCATCTTTGGGATGTGGTGGAACGGGAGCTTCGTGCCCTGGATGTGCATCCCACAAATCTCCATCAACAGCAAGATGCTATCCTATCAATATGGGCCAACATTTCTAAAGAATGCTTTCAAAAACTTGTTGAATCAATGCCACGTAGAATTAAGGCAGTTCTGAAGGTGAAAGGGGGTCAAACACAGTATTAGTATGGTGTTCCTAATAATCCTTTAGGTGAGTGTATATTGGCAATATTACACAGGAAACTGCAATGCCTTCCTACTGTTGTAAACCAATTAGCAATGCAATTAGAGTAGTACAACGTGATATAGTAATGACATATACCAAACCTTGCTATCAGACAATAATTATGGATCTGAAGCACTAAGTTTATCAATAAGAAATGTCAAATGTTCAAAGTAATGAGTTCATTATTAATTTAAATAAACCTTATTGGGGTGTAATTCGGTATTTGTGACTGTTGTGATTTTGCATCTCATATCTAAATTGACAAAATAATTTTGCCTAAATCATTAGTGTAACACAGGTGTTAATCAAAAATATTGCCCACTATTTTTTTTTGCCTTAGACACAGCTAGTGTAATTATAATTGGAACCTTAAACGGTATGGCATTTTATACTGAATCAGTGTAATTGGCCACAAACATGTATAAAGATATATTCCCCAATAACTAGTTGATACTATAAACAATGCCCTAAGGGCCTTGTAATTGCAGATTTTAAAAGTGGTAAAAACGATGACCTACTCTGAGGGGCATATTAGATTTTACATATATACACATCCTACAAATATACACATCCTTACTACGACAATCCACATTGCTTACCCTAAGTACTACAATATGAACAAATCAGAGAAGAGCCTATGTCTTATTCTGATGTAGGAGCATACACCGTAGACAATGCTGCTAGTTTATCTCAGGGCCTTATCCCTAATCTGTCTCCTTAATGCTTCATGCCAAGCATAAAGATGCATTCAGTCCTGTTTTTACAATCATTTGTTTGACTCCGCCAGGAATTGAACGAACCGTCCATTCCCACGCCGGACACTATCTCCAAGGCCATAGTGTCGTTGTAACTTAGTTGATGAGATCCATCTGAGAGTACACGATGAGATCTACAGTTCTTCACCATTAACCTCTAAGTGGTAGAGCAGTGATTTAAACTCTGCAGCAACTCCACATCAGCCCAATCCCTGCTTTGAACTTTTGCACGTTTTATCAGAAATATGCCCCGGAGTGGCAGAGCACATTAGCATTTGCAGAGCAGAAACGGTGCATAATAATTCAATGAGGCTTCTTCAAGTTTCTAGTAACAAAGGCGGGGACACACTAAGACACACACGCACAATCCAAACAAAGAAACTGGTGGGTAAAAAAAAACTAGGGTTATTTGTTTTGCTAACCTTCTTTCAAGGAACATGTTTTAGTTTTTTTATTGAAGTATTTGGCTACAAAGATCTCCCTGTGCTAATCTGCTGCTCTTCCCTCTCACATTGCTCTTCTCGGTCCATCTATTTGCAATATTAACATAATTACACATCCACAGTCACACTCATTAGCATCTGCAGGAGAAAAAACAACAACTCTATTTCCATTAAAACCACATAGGCTCTTATAGGTTTCATTATATAACAATATTGTAGGTGGAAGGTTAGCAGAGGTTGCCATTAAATATTGTTGCCATCACATACAGAAGTATATCAAAAGTGCAAACACTGTAAATAGTTATATTTATGTCAATTTTCAATAATTATTGGGCTTAGATTTCTCTGATTTGCAATGGCCTGGATGAACGAATATCCATTTAAAAGAGCGAATGCACTCATTGTGAAGAAAAATGTCATTGTGCCACCCGTACTGATACTAATGCCACGGTTTTATTTCTCATCATGACAGTAATTGACAATAGTTTACCCTACACAAAACAGTTGGGCCCTTCAATAGTCCAATAGTCTGGCACTCATAATGAAGAATCCAGCCCTTACACAGAAAAATTGTATTCTCCCATAACTCTATGTGCTCCGTATGTGTGCTCTGCGGTATGTTTCCAACAGGCCCAACTCTGGGACGATTCACATCTAAACTAGCTGAGCACTGTGCCGTCACAGAGCGGTGGCTGATATATCACACACACATGAGATGTCACCATGCACTCAACAGCCCTGTCAATTAGGAGAACAACACTGCCGGCGGGTCTCCTTGATCAGATGATACTAATGTAATTTTCCAAACTGCAAAGCAAGCATCAGAGATGTACTAGACAAAATATTTACTTAGGTATGACAGTGATGACTAAAAAGAAACTGGATTCAATTGGATATGAAACCCTAGTAGTATGTGTTTGTGCCTTATGCCACACTTGTAGAAAATATTTTCACTTCCTGCTTCCTGTCTCTAATGTCTGTAAATAGAGTTTCCCAAATTTGAGACTTGGTATCTCCAGCTATGATGAACCCACATGGACAAATTCTTTGCAGCAGAACTTCTTCTTTCCAATGGTACCAAGCATATACGATTCAGGAGATATGACGCTTTGACAATCTTGAGCGTCAATCGACTTTGAAACATCAACAGACTTTGAAAAATCCCTCTAAAGCCAGATGAAAGGGCCTGGTGGGCCATATCTAGCCTGTGGGACATATTTTGCTCACCATGGTCCTAAGCAGTCGGTCAAGGGCGAGTCTCCTGTTTTACTCTTCCATGACAGTCCTGCAGTCTTTTAGCATGGGACAATACAGCACTTTAAGAAAGAGAGACTGTGTGCATATTTATGTATGTGCGTTTATATATGTGTGTGTGTATTTACAGTGCCTTGCGAGGGTATTCGGCCCCCTTGAACATTTCGACCTTTTGCCACATTTCAGGCTTCAAACATAAAGATATAAAACTGTTATTTCAACAAATAAAAAACGGACAAATTGGGCGAGCAAAATTATTCAGCCCCTTTACTTTCAGTGTAGCAAACTCTCTCCAGAAGTTCAGTGAGGATATCTGAATGATCCAATGTTGACCTAAATGACTAATGATGATAAATAGAATATACCTGTGTGTAATCAAGTCTCTGTAGAAATGCAACTGATCTGTGATAGTCTCAGAGGTCCGTTGAAAGCAAAGAGAGCATCATGAAGAACAAGGAACACACCCGGCAGGTCCGAGATACTGTTGTGGAGAAGTTTAAAGCCGGATTTGGATACAGAAAGATTTCCCAAACTTTGAACATCCCAAGGAGCACTGTGCAAGCGATAATATTGAAATGGAAGGAGTATCAGACCTGTGCAAATCTACCAAGACCCGGCCGTCTCTCTAAACTTTCATCTCATACAAGGAGAAGACTGATCAGAGATGCAGCCAAGAGGCCCATGATCACTCTGGATGAATTGCAGAGATCTACAGCTGAGATGGGCGAGTCTGTCCATAGGACAACAATCAGTCGTATACTGCACAAATCTGGCCTTTATGGAAGAGTGGCAAGAAGAAAGCCATTTCTGAAAGATATCCATAAAAAGTGTCGTTTAAAGTTTGCCACAAGCCACCTGGGAGACACACCAAACATGTGGAAGAAGGTGCTCTGGTCAGATGAAACCAAAATTGAACTTTTTTGGCAACAACGCAAAACGTTATGTTTGGCGTAAAAGCAACAAAGCTAATCACCCTGAACACACCATCCCCACTGTCAAACATGGTGGTGGCAGCATCATGGTTTGGGCCTGCTTCTCTTCAGCAGGGACAGGGAAGATGGCTAAAATTGATGGGAAGATGAATGGAGCCAAATATAGGACCATTCTGGAAGAATCAGTCTCTCGATGTGCAAAACTGATAGAGACATACCCCAAGCGACTTACAGCTGTAACCACAGCAAAAGGTGGCGCTACAAAGTATTAACTTATTTTGCACGCACAATTTTCCAGTTTTTTATTTGTTAAAACAGTTTGAAATATCCAATAAATTTAATTCCACTTCATGATTGTGTCCCACTTGTTGTTGATTCTTCACAAATAATACAGTTTCATATCTTTATGTTTGAAGCCTGAAATGTGGCAAAAGGTCGAAATGTTCAAGGGGGCCGAATACTTTCGCAAGGCACTGTATGTGTGTGTGCGTGTGTGTGTGAGTGGACAGTTTTATTTTTTGGCTTGTTGGGTTTAGGTTGAAACCTAGCATTTCAGGTTATTTCATGTAGGCACAACATTTTGGTTATTAAGGTTAAGGTTAAGTTTAGTATTAAGGTTAGGTTTATTAAGTGTTGAGGTTCGGGTTAAGGTTAGAATTAGTGTTAAGTTTAGGAAACCTGGAAATTGTGTTTTCACATGCCCACAGGTTTAGTTATACGTCACTGTGTGTGCGTGTGTGTGTGTGTGTGTGTGTGTGTGTGCGCACACGCATGTAGGAATCAGTGAAATTTATTAACCTATGAGCATCTCGCAACCAATGACACAGATACTTTACTAGCCATGAGGAGTTCATCTATCCATAGGCAAATGTACCACACAGTCCTCTGAGAGTGCTGTTATCATAGGATGACACTAGACTGTGTCTATATATCTTCATCCAGAGGAAAACCACCATATTAAAAACCACACACACAGGCTATGTTAAGAGCTATTTAACTTAAATATACTCAGTTTGCCAGGTCATTGTGAATGGGATTGTGGATGGTTTGTCAAGATGTAGACCATATATACTTTGTTTGACTTTTTTGTATATTTTGTGAAACATCTTTATAATGCACTGCAACTTTCACCCTCTGCTTCATTTTAAGGCTTTCTTAAATCCTTACCATAACCATATGGGAAAAAAACGAATTTAACACCTTACATTTTTTTTTTTGGTGTAGATTAACCTACTGAAGTTTGTATCCCGTGGCCAAATGATATATACAAAATCAATCTGTGATCACATAAGCTCCTCATTGTGTATTATATGGTGTACATATTCATTCGCACAGTTATCTTTATCAGTTGCACTTTGCTCAATGTGTTTCTATTTTGATGTTTTTTTCCATAAAACTTTACATTCTGACTGATCTTCCTCTTTAATTTAGACCTAATTTGCACAAACTGTATGTATACTTCCTACCATACTTTGAGAATCCTGCTGTTTTTGTACCTTTGTGTAATTCATGTGTAATTTTTTGCTGTCTTGCGCCATTATGCTTTATATTGGCCAGGTGACAATGGAAATCTGTTCTCAATCGGCCTACCTGGTTAAATAGAGGTGAAAGAATGAATAAAAACAATCTAAATAAGAAATAACCCTGAATATCGGATACCACACAACTGCTGATGCAAAAATTATCAATTTCATTTTTTTATTTCAACCTTCCAATCATACAATGGAATTATTTTTTTTCACAGAAATATTATGAAAGTACATAAAACATGTGAACACTTGAAGAAAAAAAAAGACAGATGGAATTTCTAACATGGCCATCAGTGAGACAGTTGTGGTTCTGAGTTCATCAAAGCTCCATTTAAGGTTCTGCAGATGGAACAGGGCTCTAGTTAGTCCAATGGCTTATTCCTGAACAGTGATCAAGCATTGTGTAGCGTTATGGGGAGATAGATTCAGAGATCCCACATTGTGTTGAGCAGAATGAAGGCTTTATAATTGCAGATCACTCTCGCAATCGGCAGGGTGGAAAGCGCCGGTCTCAGCGTGATGGGAATACAGTCACTCTTATTACGACAGCATTCCGAGCCAGTCACGTCTGATGCCTAGCCAATCTGAACCGTCAGACTCTCAGCGTGAAAGGGGTGGGTTAGCCCTTTTCTCAATTCCTTAAAATAAGACACGCTAAAGCACCTGTTAAGCCCCTCATGAATGCATATGGTCCCGTATTCCCTCTGTTTCTTTTTTTTGTCGCAAGTCCGATACCATGCGACAGATGCAATACACCTGATAACCGACTGGCATACATAAGCCCAGCTCAAACCCAGGGGAACATTTCCCTGCATTAATGCAAACAGATCTGAAGGACGTGGACAGTTAATTGTCTTTCAGCAAAGGCATCACATCCTCCCCTCACCACCAGCGCACAGGCCGGTCTTGACACACCCAAATCCGAGCCTCCAGCAGCATAGCTTAAGGCTAATTGCTGTCTATTCTAGGTCTGAAGTTGTCGAGCTAGCGTCCTCTCTCCTCTTGCCTGTCATTTGCCAGACATCGGCATGGATGGTGTCTGACACCTCTCAGATTTTCATGCCTGTTTGCAGACGACGCTGTGGACTGTCTCCCTCAGCTTCTTGCATTTGTGTGGAGCAGCTGTAGGAAGGCCCAGTTAGCCCCACCTCTCTTCTCACTCAGACTGCACCACTAATGATTTGGTCTATATATAGCTCCTGTCTTCCTTCCTACCTCCCTATGTTAGAGCATCTACTCCAGCTCTAGCCCAGAGTAAACCTTGTGGAGCTAGACCTTATTTGATTAAATCCCCACAGCAGGAGAAGGAAAGAATACACATTTTCTGGCGTGGGTAAAGGACAAGGTTGATAAAGGGAAAGGCTCCGTCTTTGCTAGTCGTTTGTTAGTTGGATCGGTGTCGGCAAAGACCAGAAAAGATATATGAAACATGAGAGCAGGAGGTACTGCGAAAAAGGTCAAGGAGGGAACGATGCGTGTTCTCCTGTTCTCAATTCCGCTGATAGATAGCAACGAACGCTCTGGGTCCCTCACTGCTGTCAATCCAGAATGCTCCGGAAGTCGCAGATGTCCTCCTCTTAAGTAATTTTAAGACTGCAACACAGAGGATAATCCAACCAATTCTAAAAGCTTTAACAATGGCAAGGATTTTGTTTCATGAAAACAGAATTGAATGTTTAAACAGCTGAATATTTCAGTCATTCCCTCTCTAAAAAAAAAACAATGTACAGCCTAACTGTAGACTAATGGATGAGAACACACAGGGTCCGCGGTCTGGATCTTGCCCCAGAGCAGGGTCGTCTGTGTGGACTAGGGTTATAATCTGCACAAAGCAGCCCAGAGACTTAGAATAAATACTGCTTGCTTTTCTATCTCAAAATATTTATTTGGTACAACAAGCCTGTGCTATATATATCATAACAATATTTTGGGATATGCTTAGTCGTCGCTTTGTGATTTTTCCTCTAACTTGATAGTGTCAGATGGGGCAAAAGGTCTTTCAGCCTGGGCTATATTTAAGTGCAAATGTTCCTGCCCTTTCGGGAGTTCTGCGGCATGGCTGACTGTCTTTTAGCCTCTCTCCATCCCCTCTGGACGAAAGGGAGCCAAGGTCAGATCAGAGGTTAAAGACAGTCGGAATGTATCCGAAACTGATCAGAAACTTGTTAGTCGTAATGTTGGCACTGTTGTTCCTGCTTCTAAACAAATTCTTCACAGCAAATAAAATGTAAAAGCACTGCCTCACTCCCTCGTTTCACTCTTAGGTGCCAGTTTCTTACTCAAGCAAACAGCTTGACCTTGAGACGTCCTGGCCCAGCCTCCGCCTCTCCATTCCTCTTTACAGCCTCTCATCATTCTGCATCTGTGCCTGTTCATTTATCCATTTATTATCAACAAGCTGCTATCATCTGCGCCTGAGCAGCTATCGCGGTGTAACGAAGGGGAGGCTTGATGAACACCCCTTGCATCTCTCAAGCTCCTTGCTTTGTTAGATCCACTAATAGGGAGTGGAACAGCGAAAAGAACCGGCCCCGGGTAAAGACCACTGACTGACAACGTGACCAGACACCCTAATGGGCAGAGGAATGAAACATCAGACAGCCAACAGGGCACTTCTGTAGCTTCTTAAAATCAACATTTTGTTTATACCATTCAGACAATGCAGTCACCCAATGCTTGCCAACAATATCACACATTAAGTGCTAAATAAGTGTTGGAGTAATCTCAGTAATCTTTAAAATCTAGTTTTAATCAAAATTACATTGTATTTAAAGAACTTGTACCAGATCATAGAAATGTATTAACGTTTTTGTTTGAAAGTCAATAATAAGCTTTATATAATAAAATGTAATGGTTAAAATATGGTGTAGTTCATTTATGACTGAGGTGATTATTGAAAGTATATACAGAGATGCTCAGTGGGTAAATTTTCCTGATTCTCCAGCATCTGGCAACCATTTTCTCAGCAACAACCAAGCAGATATCCTATACAATCTGTTTATGTATAAAGACATGTATTCACAACAAGACCTAGTTGTCCTTTAGGGGATTATTGTACTGTTTCTTTATGCATGGCCTGCTGACAGCTGGTAATGTATGACTCTATGATGGGAGAGAGACTGGTACAGATGTCATTTTTTGATTTAGCTTTCTAATGGAATGTTTTAGCTATATATATACACACACACAAACACACACACAATATATATCCTATCCAGACTGGTTTAGTAGATTAATTTATGAAATGCAGATTTTCTGTGGAGCGTTTTCATGACAGGGAAGGGTCACTGCAAATTATTGATCACCTATATCCCATGGTGAAACAGTTCTATCTTGATGGGAGGGGTCTCTTCCAGGATGACAATGCCCCCACCCACAGGACACTGAAGGGTTTAATGAGTATGTAAATTATGTGAATCATATGCTATGGCCCTCTCAGTCACCAGATCTCAACCCACTTAAACACCTATAGGAGACTTTCAGGCAGTACCATCAGGGAGGAGCCTGATCAGTCACAACTTCAATATAGCAAACATCAAGAAGAACATTGTGTTCTGCAACAGATAATTCAGCCCTGATCTCAACATCATCTGGGATTAACCGGACAGACAGAAGCAAGCAAGACAGCCAACACCTAAAGAAGAACTATGGCAAGTTCTTTGAGATGTCTAAAAAAAATCTACAAGTTGTTTTTATTACACTGTACCAGTGTAATACTGTAGCTCAGAGAACTGATGATTTCAAGGCAAAGGGCATTCACATCAAATATTGATTTTTTGTTTGTTGACCTTTTTAGTTTTGTGTTCATTGCTGCTTTTTATAGGATTGTTTTTTTATTTAGGGGGTTTTCATTGACCCTACATTGTATTTTATATGTACCTACTACATTTGAACAGTACTTTATATATAGAATTTTCATTTCATAATGATACATTTATATTAAAACCCCTTCCCCATACGGTGGTCCACTAGGGGGCATTATGGTTTGTGATTAAAAAGATATTGGTATAAAATATCTGCTTCATTTTTGGAAATGTTCCAAACCCAAATTAAAATGCAACTCAAAATAACTTCACCAGTCTCAAAATTATTAAACCCCCTGAATAGATTCCCTTACAACAGCATAAATATGCAAAAGAGGTGTCACAAGCACACCTGATGCAACTAATCAATGGCTTAATTAGTTGCACCAGGACTACATGCAAGTCAAAAGAATGGTCAAAAAAGTTAAGAGAGGAGGTCATCACCCTTCACAAAAAAGGAACAGTGTACAAAAAGATAGCAAAGGCATTGAATGTTTCCAGAGAATCCATTGTAAGCATAGTTTGCAAGTTCAAAGGGTAAGGGAACAGTGGTTACACTACCTGGATGGGGCAGAAAATTAAGCTATCAACGGCTTCAACCAGATTTCTGATTTCTGAGACAGCAGGTTGAGAAAAACGCTTGAGTGACGGCAAAAGACCTGCAGAAAGACTTGGTGGCAACAGGCACTGGGGTTTCAGTGAGCACAGTAAGGCACATACTACCCACCGAAAGATTTCATGCCAGAATTCCAAGATGCACACTAGTACTCATTACAAAGCACCAGAAAAGTTGGCTCCAATATGCTCAAAATCATATGAAGAAGCCATAGATTTTGTGGGATTCTGTTCTGTGGAGCGATGAAACAAAACTGGAACTTTTCAGTATGATGGATCAGTGGTATGTCTGGAGGCAAAATAATTCAAACATATGCTGGAAAGAACAATGCCCACAGTCAAGCATGGTGGTGGCTCGATGATGTGCTGGGGCTGCTTTGCAAGGAAACCTGCAGCATGTGGAAGGCAAGATGGATTCATTTAAGTATCAAGAAAAATCCTAGGAGAAAACATCATGCCGTCTGTGAGGAAGCTGAAGCTTGGGCATCATTGGATCTTCCAACAATAAATGATCCCAAGCATACCTCACATTCCACCAAGGCTGGATTGCAGAAGAAGTCCTAGAAGACTCTAAAGTGGCCATCACAGTCACTTGACTTGATCCCCATAAAAACTCTCTGGCGGGATTAGAAGAAGGCAGTTGCGGCATTCCCCTCCTAAAATTATTACTGAACTGGAGGCCATTGCTTATGAGGAATGGGCTAAGATTCCTCAGAAATGCTGCCAGAGGCTGGTGTCTGGCAATGTTTCTTGTTTGCAGCAGGTCATAACAGCTAATGGGTGCTCTACTATTCTAAGTACTAAACATTTTGAGACTGAAGAATCATAATCATTAGCATTTGCAGTTGAATTTGGGGAAAAACTTGACTCATTCTTTGTGTTGGACTATTTCAATTGCTTTTGTTCATGTCAATGTTGACATACCTGATTTGCAATGGGTGTTGAATAACTTTGAATCCAGCTGTATGCAATGGTACACATGTGTATACAGTCATGGTCAATGTTTTGAGAGTGAAAAATATTAATTTTCACAGTGTACTGCCTCAGTACGAATGATGGCAATTTGCATATACTCCAGAATGTTATGAAGAGTGATCAGATTAATTGCAATGAATTGCAAAGACCCTCTTTGCCATGAAGATTTAATTAATTTCAGCCCTGCCACATAAGGACCAGCTGCCATTATGTCAGTGATTGTCTCGTTAACACAGGTGAGAGTGTTGATGAGGACATCATCCGAGAGCGACTTTTCCAACCATCCAAGAACAATTTGGTAATGACCAATGCCTTTTACAGCATGATGGAGCACCTTTCCATGAGGCAAAAATGATAACTAAGTGGCTTGGGGGATCAAAACATCAACATTTTGGGTTCATGGTCAGGAAACTTCCCAGAACTTAATCTCATTAAGAACTTGTGATTGGTCCTCAAGAGGCAGGTGGACAAACAAAAACCCACAAATTTGGACAAACCCCATGCAGTCAGCATGCAAGAATGGGCTGCCATCAGTCAAAGTTAATTGACAGCATGCTGGGGCAGATTGCAGAGGTCTTGAAAAAGAAGGGTGTACACTGCAAATATTGAGTCTTTGCATAAACTTAATGTAATTCTCAATAAAAGCCTTTGACACTACACTTGTAATTATACTTCAGTAGTAATTACTAACAAAAATATCCTAGAACACTGAAGTAGCAAATTTTGTGGAGACAAATACTTGTGCCATTTCACAAAACATTTGACCACAACTGTAAAGACTCACCGGCCACTTGATTAGCTATCCTTTACTAGGTTGTTCCCCCTTTTGCCTTCAGAACTGCTTTAATTTTTCATAGCATACATTCAACAAGGTGCTGGAAAAATTCCTCAGAGATTTTGGCCCATATTGACATTATTGCATTAGCAGTTGTTGCAAATTTATCGGCTGCATACCCATGATGCAAATCTCCCATTTCACTGAATCCCAAATATTTGGATTGATATCATGTGACTGTGGAGGCCATTTGAATACAGTGAACCCAGTGTCATGCTCAAGAAACCAGATCTAAGCTTTGTGACATGGCAGGTTATCCTGCTGGAAGTAGCCTTTAGAAGGGTACACTCTGGTCATAAAGGGATGGACATGGTCACAACAATACTCAGGTAGGTTGTGGCATTTAAACAATGCTCAATTGGTACAACAGGCCCAAGTGTGCCAAAAACAATCCAACACAGCAGGGTAGGAATTCCACGAAGGACATGGCCACCGATAGCCCTTTGAGTGGTCCTAATGCCCCGCAACAAATCGTAATTCCTTCAGCCACAGTCGCCGATATGCCCTTGGGCTGGACGGAAAAATTGAATTCTTCTGACTCACTGCCTGGTCCTGGTCCTGGGGAATGCGCTAGTCAGAGGCCAACAGACCCCTCAGGCACTCAGACATTTACCGTACATTCTAAGTGGCCAATCATTGCATCCGTCACACATAAGCACATACACACATGCACATGCATATTCACACTCGATCTTGAATTTTTCGAAGTCTCAATAGCATCATCAGTGGATTCTTAAAAGAAGCGACAATAAAAAAGGTAAGCAAAGTGTACATTGACATATTGAAATGATAGAAATACATTTTTGGGTCTCTTCAGGCGAACTCACACACAGAAAATGTAGAGTCAGATTTTGCTTTTCACTTGCAATTTACTTGGTGATTTTGCTTAATGGCCTTAGTGCCCTTGACGATGGCATTTGCGCCCTGGCTTAAGGCCAAGTGGCCTGCCACAAGCGCCAGTGTTGTGGCGTTGTGGATGTTGGAGAGGAACGGAGACCAGAATACAGGAGAAGCGTTCTTGATGTTTAATGAACCTGATGAAACTACTGTTGAAATACAAAGTGCATTGGAACTGCACAACATCTGTATAATACATAAAAGTGCTCTAACGCATTACTGATGCGAAAATAAAATACAGAATACGCCTGGTTCAGAAAATGACGTCTACATATTGTATGACACATAACATGGTAAAAGCTCAATCCAATATGTACACTCACTAGGTTGACCAACAGCACAGAACACAAGATGGAATAGTGTTTCCCCTTCTCCTCTACTTCATGACAGGAGTAGCAACTCACAATAACATGCGCCGTCCATTCCGGAACACGGGGATTAAATGGGCATCTTGATTACTCACTACGCACCGGTGTGGGTATTTAGCCAGTGCACCATTCATGCGTAATTAGTAACCAAGTGCCTACCACTCTCCCAGTGCCCAGAGGTCGGCGCATTAAACAAAACACAAACTTAGTGTAAATAATATAACTAAATACATATGACAAATAGTCCATCACACAATCAGTTTCTGCCATGACAGCCCTATTACTTTTAAATACTTAGAATACCACTGTTTTATACAAGTACAGTATATACAGTGAATATAAAAAACATCTCAACATATGATGGACATCTTTTCTTGGTTGTTCTTTCAGGTTTTATACCAGAATGTGACATTGCCAATGGCAGTATTCTAACCTCAAAATAATAAATGTGTTATGTGTTTGGCAAGGCTGTATGACATACCTTGAGCATGCAAACATTTGTGAAAGGTAATCCTAGCAGTTTATGAACACGGTTCAAGACATTGAGGATGAGAAAATTAGAGACATCAAAAGGTTTGCTTATGTTGCTCACAAGTAAATGGCAATATTAAGCTGAGAACAAGGTTTAGAAAAAAGGTTTGCTAATATGTAATAATGTCTTGCATTCAATTTAAATTCAATTTTGCATATGCTTTTATGCAAAAAAGACTGACAGTTATACAGTTTATGTGCAAGTGGCTCAGTGGCAATGTAATGCTCTACCAACTGAGCTACAGAGGACAAGGGGAAATCTTCTACTGTTTGTGAAAATGACTAAGGCGACAGACTTAGTGGGTTTTGTGAAGAAAACAGAGGAAAATTATTGTTTCTCCAAGTGAAAATAAAATCACATCCAGGATTTTCCACAGCCAGGATTTTTCACGTCTAGAGATTGATTGGATGCTTTTAGATAGAGGTTGTGTCAGCTTTTGGTTACTTATTATCTTTTGTGTTCAACCCCCAAATTCAAGAAGTTATGGGTTTGTTCATTAGTAAAACAAAAGTCAATTCAACAGTGTTAAAAGAGGCTTAAAAGCAGTAGACATCTTATGACGGAAATTACAGCCATTATCTGATGACCATCTTTCATCACTGCGGAGATATTAATCATTGCACCTGTCATGTGGGCAATGTCCTCTGCGTGTGCCTAAACTCTAGATGTGTGGAAACAGTTGGTGCTCTGAGGCTCATGCCGTGTTCAACGAGGAGCGTCTGATGAGCAACCGTTAGGTTTCATCTGTCAGCAGCCAGGCTCTCCGTCTCAACAGCCCGATAGTTTTAAATATCATTAGTCTGACTGCTGCTTAGACCGTCTCGCCTTGTTATGCTCACTGGAAAACTCCAAGTACGCTGCATTATGTATTCTTTCCATTAGCTTCATGCCACAAAACGAATCATGTATTTTGTAATATATATATTTTTTGTACTTTCTCCTAGCGGGTAAAGGCGCATTGGTGAATACGGATAAGAGTTGGGGAGGAGGGGGAGGCGCCCAGATACAGATAAATGAGATTTAATGAGAAAGTGTTTCACTCAAGTGATCGCTCTCAACAGAGACTCCCCATGCCTGCGGCGCACTTTAACACAACTGACTTGTAAAGCTGAAAGGACAGGATGGAACAGTGGGGCAAAGGACTACGCATGTGGGATCCACCTTGGCTGGTCCAATATTCATCCACAGACCATCAATCAATTTGCATGATAGTAGTATTATGTTTTTTAGAGAGACTTAAACCAGATTATGTATCCAAAGTGACAATGTGACATGAGGAATTATTGTTAATATAAAATGATATGGGTCCCCCATATGTTCAAGTCTAAAATATAACCCAATATTTATCTTTTGCTTTGCATTCACTTTTAATGAATGTAGAAAGGGTACCAATACCTCTTGAATTTATTGTAGATGAGTGCTACTATTGGTCCTATATTACACAGGTACATTGTGTGTTAAATTTATTTGTCGTTATGTACAGTCGTGGTCAAAGATTTTGACCATGAAATGCTGTCAATTAACTTCTGTGCCACATCCTGACTGATGGCAACCCATTATTGCATGATCAATGCTTGGATTTTGTCAGAATGTGTTTTTTTCCTTGTCCACATCTTGAGGATTGACCACAAGTTCTCAATGGGATTAAGGTCTGGGTAGTTTCCTGGCCATGGACCCAAACTATTGATGTTTTGTTCCCCGAGCCACTTATGGCAAGTTGCTCTATCATGCTGGAAAAGGCATTGGTCGTCACCAAACTCTTCTTGGATGGATGGGAGAAGTTGCTTTCGTATTATGTGTTATACCATTCATTATTCATGTCTGTGTTCTCAGGCCAAATTGTGGATGATCCCACTCCCTTGGCTGAGAAGCAACCCCACACCTGAATGGTCTCAGGATGCTTTACATTTGGCATGAAACAGGACTGATGGTAGCGCTCACCTTGTCTTCTCCAGACAAGGTGTTTTCCAGATGTCCCAAACAATTGGAAAGGGGATTTATCAGAAAATATGACTTTACCCAAGTCCTCAGCAGTCCAATCAGTAAACCTGTTGTAGAATATACATTTTTCCCTGATTTCCTGGAGAGAAGTGGAGAGAAGTGGCTTCTTTGCTGCCCTTCTTGACACCAGGCCTTTCTCCAAAAGTCTTTGCCTTACTGTGCATGCAGATGGACTCACACCTGCCTGCTGCCATTCATGAGCAAGCTCTACACTGGTGGTGCCCCGAGCCCGCATCTGAATCAACTTTACGAGCACTTCCTGGCACTTGCTTAACTTTCTTGGGTGCCTGATGACTTCTTCTCAACAATTGAAAATCTCTCTTCTAAGTTCTTGATGATCCAATAAATGGTTGATGTATGTGCAATCTTACTAGTAGCAATATTCTTGCCTGTGAAGCCTTTTTTGTGCAAAGCAATGACGATGGCACATGTTTCCTTGCAGGTAAACATGGTTGACAGAGGAAGAACAATGATTTCAAGCACCACCCTCTTAAAGCTTCCAGTCTGTTATTCTAACTCAATCAGCATGACAGAGTGATCTCCAGCCTTGTCCTCGTCAACACCCTCACCTGTGTTAATGAGACAATCACTGACATGATGGCAGCTGGTTCTTTCGTGGCAGGGCTAAAATGCAGTGAAAATGTTTTTTATGGATTAAGTTCATTTTCATGGCAAAGAGGGAGTTTGCAATTCATTTCAATTCATCTGATCACTCTTCATGACATTCTGGAGTATATACAAATTGCAATCATCAACACTGAGGCAGAATACTTTGTGAAAATATGTATTTGTGCCATTTTCAACTTTTGACCATGACTGTACATCCCACTCTCCCTAAAAAAAAAAACCTTTGGGAGGTGGGTGGGTCAATGGATCAGTGAACCTGGAGCAGTTAATTGTCTTTCTCAAACGTAATAGATGATTATTACAGTAATATAATTATAGTTCCTGGATGTTGAATATAACATATTTGACCAATATCTGTATACCCATTATATTTTGCAAGGGTACTGAAAAACAAACATAAAAAGACCTTGACTAAGGATATAACAGTACCATCCTTTGCTGTTCCTCAGCACCCCCGCCGAAATGGACTGATTCATCCATCAAAACACAAAAATGAAAAACATCTGACTTCTCCTTCACAAAGCCATTGTTAATTCAGTCCTCAGGGCATTATGGCACCATAGAAATAAACCCACTGGGAGTCTGTCCACAGCTGTACAAAGTGGAAACTGTACTATAGGAATCAATAGAAACATCTATGGTAGATCCACGCAGATGGGAATATTGAGTCCATATGGGACAATGAATCCCTTATCACTCATTGGCTGCCATTCATCTTTTGACTCACCTCCATATTTCCATTCCAGCAATCCCTTCACTACTGTATGCCTATTCAGTGTGTGTCATGTGTTTTTCACTGTGGCGTCATCCTGTCTGCCATTTTGAAAGAGTTGCTGTGATCGACCTGAGCTATAAGGCTGACTGGTTTTCCCTATATTCTTACAGATGACTGCAGGCACAGATGTTTTAATTTAGGGTTTTATTGATCTGAAATTCTCCCCTGTCTGACACACCAGCTTCCCCTTCAGTGATCTAGCGAGCAATCATTTTGATCGGATCAATAACAAAGAATGCACTGGGCCAGGTGTTGGCAATCCACAGCCCCGGCAATCCCCTTTCATAGCCAAGTACTTTAACACAGTGTTAGTTCAATGTAATCTCCAGAGAACAATATTTTCTCCCTTGGTAGCAGTGGAGTCCAGGGAAACTGAATTGAGGAGGATGGACATGGATGTTGATTGTGTGGAAGGATCCAGCTCCATTTGTTTAATCCTTACCCTTTCCTCAACCTCCATTCTCCTAATCCCCATCTCTTTATTTATTTCCTATTTCCTAAGTACTAACACAAAATCATACAGTGCCTTGCAAAAGTATTCGGCCCCCTTGATCTTTTCAACCTTTTGCCACATTTCAGGCTTCAAACATAAATGAAATGAAACTGTAATTTTTTGTGAAGAATCAACAACAAGTGGGACACAATCATGAAGTGGAACAAAATTTATTGGATATTTCAAACTTTTTTAACAAGTAATAAACTGAAAAATTGTTTTCTGGTGAAGAGAAGCAGGCCCAAACCATGATGCTGCCACCACCATGTTTGACAGTGGGGATGGTGTGTTCAGGGTGATGAGCTGTGTTGCTTTTATGCCAAACATAACATTTTCCATTGTTGCCAAAAAGTTTGATTTTGGTTTCATTTGACCAGAGCACCTTCTTCCACATGTTTGGTGTGTCTCCCAGGTGGCTTGTGGCAAACTTTAAACAACACTTTTTATGGATATCTTTCAGAAATGGCTTTCTTTTTGCCACTCTTCCATAAAGGCCAGATTTGTGCAGTACACGACTGATTGTTGTCCTATGGACAGACTCGCCCACCTCAGCTGTAGATCACTACATTTAATCCAGAGTGATCATGGGCCTCTTGGCTGCATCTTTGATCAGTCTTCTCCTTGAATGAGCTGAAAGTTTAGTGGGACGGCCGGGTCTTGGTAGATTTGCAGTGGTCTGATACTCCTTCCATTTCAATAGTATCGCTTGCACAGTGCTCCTTGGGATGTTTAAAGCTTGGGAAATATTTTGGTATCCAAATCCGGCTTTAAACGTCTCCACAACAGTATCTCGAACCTGCCTGGTGTGTTCCTTGTTCTTCATGATGCTCTCTGTGCTTTCAATCGACCTCTGAGACTATCACAGAGCAGGTGCATTTATATGGAGACTTGATTACACACAGGTGGATTATTTTTTCATCATTAGTCATTTAGGTCAACATTGGATCCATGGCTAAGCGAACTAGCTAAGCTAGTCCTCACTCACACCCTAACACCACACCTCAGTCACTGACCACCAAGAAGTCTGAGCAGAGGGGCTTCAAAACCACGGACGAGCCCCCATATATTATAATGTTTAGTCCAGTCATTAAGTTAAACACATTAAACCCAGTATGATATACCATTTCCTTCAGTCCAGACATGAATATGAGCCCTTACTCCTCAATTAAGGTTCACCAGTATTCACTGATTGGTAGCTTTTCTATGAAAATATTCACTTTTCTGGCATATTTAACAGACAACCACTGACAACCCAATTATCTTGGGCCTTGAATGTCATTTTATGTTGACATTTGATAAACCACTATTCACAACCCGTGGTGATGCATATCAGATCGGTCTACTATTGCACTTGTCAACATTGTAGTATATATATTTTATACTCTATATATGTAGGTTTCTCACCCTGACTTGGCCAAACCTAGCAAAAAAATATAACAATGCCATCAATCTCTCAGGAATAAGGTATCTGTCATATGACAGTGAGAACTGTCACCATGAATATGAGTTATGTATATATGTTATGGTGGAACTCACCTGGATCTACAAGATGTTTTCTTCCAAAAGCATAACTGTGAAGACTTGAGTTTGACTGCCATTTTGACTGGCATGTCAAAAAATTCTTATTTATATAAGAATAAACACTGCTGAGCTAAAAATAGATTTTTTTATTCTGACTGTATTTTGATCAAGGGGTTCAATGCTACTTCCAGACAGTTTGTTTTCCCCTCAGAGGAGAGGACTAATGGATTGGAGGAAGAAAAAAAAATACACTTTAGCCTTCTTTCTGTTTCCCCTTCTAATCAATTTGCTGCTCTGCGACTAGAGATTTCTGCTGAGCTAATCCTTGGACCACTTGTCAACAGTTTGGCAGACATGTGGCAGGCGAAGCAGATTTGGGTCTAACTATTGACTGTAGTCCAATTGGATCATTCAGTATGCTTTACTAATCTGCTGCCCCCCATGTCTTTCAAGTATTTGTACTTGCATTGTAATTTGGTCCCTTCAGTATGATCTGGTCAGCACGTTGTATTGATATGTAATCTATTAGTGGTTATGTCAATAGGTAATCAGTCCGATCCTAAACTGTAGTACCCCTGTCCCATCCGTCGATTGCAATCAATGCCAATATCAATATCCCTGAGCCTGTTATGTTTTATTCATGTTTATCTATTTGTCTCACAGCAATGGATAAATTATTCAAAACTGCTGTGTATATTGTATTGGAGATTGTGGGCTCGATTCAACAGTGTCACCAAGATTCAGAGCTGTAGCTCGATTTCAATGTATAGGCAAAGTTACATTCACAGTAAACCCTGCAAGTATGCTGGCCCTATAGATAGAGAAACAGATAGTGAGAGTAATGGAGGAAGAGGAAGAGAGGTGTGTGTGTGTTCTGTTGCACGTGTCTTCACTGCAATGCAGCACATCTTGCCCAAGCTCCTCTATCTCACCTAACAAATGCACAGCACACCTAACACCCAAACGCCTCACCCTTGCCCCTTCGCTTCACAGTCCTTCTATGGGGTTTCGTTTCTAGACTCACCCACAAAATCTGTGTGCGCCTCCAGCCCTCACACCAAGCATTCAGACCTCAGACTCCCTGTTCAGTCTATCACCTAAACGCAGTGACACACTGAAGCCTCTTTGTTCAATATTCACAACACAAAAACAACCCCCTTCTCACCCGTGCCTCCGAATCAAAAAAAACCTTCGTAACCAGACCACTGAACACAAATGATACTTCAAATGTGAGTCGGGTTCCCCTAAACCTCCACCCAAACGCCATGTCTTGACATGTATCCATTAACGCACATCGTATGGAAATATTTATCAATCATTCCCACATCTCCCTTTCACAGGAAATTAGCAGGTGGTTTGACATAATTCACAACAAACAATCCTACAGTATGGATACTCTCTGGTGAAGGATGTTTGCACAGGGACATTAATAGACTGTCTGTTCCGTCGTGAAAGCAGTGGACTCCTGCTGTGTACAAATACATACAGTACACTGGGAAAGGGAGTTTACCTTCTTCCCTTTCTCATCTGTCAGTCACAGCAGTTTCATGTGGAAATTATGGCGTTCACCTGCACTTTCTCCGGTGTGGCTGATTGCTGGGACTGATCAGGAGGGTAACATCTGAGCAGGGGTGCTGTAAAGGGGGGGTAAAGGATGACGATTCTCGGGGCCCATGACTAAGAGGGGGCCCAGAGAAGCCCCCAATAAATAAGTCTCAGCTGTGTTGGGGGCCCTGTCAAGATTCTTTTCATGGGGCCCAAAATCCTCAGCAGCGCCCCTGCATCTGAGTAATCTATTTCGGGAAACTGTCGCCAAATTTCCACAGCCATGTTTAAATATTTTCTTTGTTACAGCTAGAGTCTGCACAACAAATAATAGTGCCTTTGTTTGTCAAAACCATATTCATGTAGCTTTCCTTTCTAAGATGTTATGCTTTAAGGGCTATTTTTTTGTTTATTTGGATCCCCAGGATTTCATAGCAGCAGCTAGTCTTCCAATGGTTTGGCATTTATTAATATATTGCAACAATATATTACAATTAACAGGAAGCTTGCATTTTGTACTCAAGCCATTTTTCAAACATCCTTTACGGGTAAACTTAGTGTTTGTTTCTTGGCCAATTAGCAGCAAATTAATTTAACCAAACTTAGTCAATAACTAAATGTCCCAACAGAGCTAATTAATCAGTTTATAGGTTGACTAAATTTGACAGACTTAGTCTTTCCGGTCTTCCTTTTTGAAAGAGGTTTTGCGAAACCAATAGGTACTGTATATCAAGCAAAGGTGCTCACAGTGCCTGCCTGCTTGGAATTTATTTTGCTTAAATGGCCAAAATTGTATGGTCAATAGCATAACATACCCTGTGCTTAATTTGAGGGGGATCCAGAATTCGTGAAATTTTTTCCAGGATCTATTTTGGTCAGATCCACTAGCTCTGAAGCATTATTTGTCTATGTACTTTTGTCATGTAAAAGTGCAGAATCCTCCGTGCTGAAACCAGTTTTGCATGTATGTGAACTTCCGGCAGGAGCACTATTTCAAAATGGAAAAAAAGTGTCTCTAATGAACAAATAAAAGTTGAAGAAATTAAGAAAATACAGATAAAAAACTGTTATTTATGCTTTTAATTATAGAGACAAGTATTATTAAAATATGTTACCTCTGTTCTGCATAAAGAAACTGATCTAGTTTATCATAATTTTCATAGTTTTGTGTCCTGAAAATTAGAGAACCTGGCAACCCTGGCTGCTACAGTTGTTGCAGATCTGTGTCGTCTTGATTCGTGGTGTCAGCATAGTGAGTAGGTTACTGAACTTGAAACAAACCATCGTAATTAACCTCTGAGAAGTCAAACAAGGAAATATTGTTGGAAAACCAAGTTAAAAAAAGATTCTGCACAGATTTTATTATTACAACAGATGAGTTTCATGTGCACATTTATTGAATGAAGCTCTCAGTTGAAAACTAAGCATTGTTTTCTGCTCTGCATGTTTCATTGAAAACATGCTAGCTGTGCACCTCAGCCCCAAATACTTCCAGATCTAAAGTGAAGGTCTCTGCTTGGCTACCGGGCTGTTCAGTACCAGGTATGTACAGTAGGTGTATTGAGCTGCTGCTTTGTGCATTCATCTTTTTTTCCATTCATTTAGCTAACTCTGAACTCGCAGAATCCTTCTCCCTCTCGCAGGCCTATGTGTTCCAGGACCTTTGAAATTACAAGTTAAGTACTGAACAGCCTACATGGAAACCTAGCAATACAACTACAAATCACATGTTGTCATTAAAATTTTTTAGCCAATCATCTGTAATCAGAGTTTTTAAGGATTTAGTCCACTTCTTTTTATACATAATGAAAGTCACAAGTTCACTTCTATTTAAAGGGATACAACCTGGGTCCCGTTGCCCAGAGTGTTACTACATATTCTGCAGGACAGTTGGCAGTAAACCGGGTCAATATTCAAATAACAAAGCAAGTAGTGCATAATTCCATTTCTTCTAAAATCTTATCAAACATTTACCAAATACATCCAAAATATCTCACAAAGAGTAGGCCTGTTGGTTGGTCACCTGTGAATTTATTCAAGGTTGAATATTTGTTGAGCGTTAACACCTACGCATGTATCAACTAAAGGCTTGCATGTTGAAGCAAGTGTGATAACAATTGCCAACACGTGCCTCCAGAAAGCATGTGATCAATCTGCCATGATCAGGCACTTGCGGTGGCGTTCAGCTGGAACAAGGTCAGTGGGGAGTTGGACATGACAAATTGGGCAGGGAGAAGACAATAATAGAGGAAAAATCAACCAGCCCCCTCCAAAACAGTTAACATGTTAGCATCTAGGAGAAGTGTTACAAAACTAGCTCTTTATTCTTTTGGTTGAGATCCAGGACAGATGGTAGCAAACCTAGCATCTGAGGCTCACTGTGTCACAGGATCCACATTGAACAGGAAGTTCTTCAGATACAATAACACACTTATCTGAAAATGATTTCTCTCTTATTTTTTTAGCATTATACAAGCTTTCTGCCAGATTCATGCTCTAATGGTGCACTCTGTGTGATCTGTTCAGGTCTTATGGAAGGCTGTTAAATTGGTTAATTTGTGAAACTATAGTAGATATAGGGTACTTAATGGAGACTTTTTACTACCCTTGCATTGCCGCTTGAGATAATGAGATTACATGGCCAGCAACATAGTAACCTGTACTGCCAATGCAGCTTGAAGTGGTGTTGGAGGACCAGTAGGGGTCACTCCTCCCTATGTTCTAAAGATTAAATTTTAATAGCCCAGGGAAGTGAAGGGGACATCTGGCCTGTGCACGGTGCGATCTTTCAGATGGACCTTTAAATGGGTTTCTTGACACTCTGTGGTCTCAAAAGATACCATGGCACTTATCGTAAGTGTATAACCCCGGTGTCCTGGACAAATTTCCATTCAGGCGGTCATGGTAACCTAATCATCCCCAGCGTTTAATTGGCTTATTCATATCCTCTCTTCACCCCACTACTCCCAAGGTCGTTGCTGTAAATGAGAATCTGTTCCAAGTATAATTTCCTGGGAAAATAAAGGTGAAACAATGAATAAATCAAAGGTTCCCAAATTGTGGGGTGCACTTTGCTTAAGGGGGCGTGAGTGGAAGTTCAAAGTAAAATATCCTGAAGCACAGATGAAGTTTTCTTAGCATCAGGTTAATCCACTTCGTTCATTTTAGTGAGTACATACACTCACTAAAATAACTGTGTTTGTTCTATATGGAAGGCAAAAAGTCAAACCTACATTCCACAAGTCTTTTTATCAGAGCCGCAATGTGAGCTGCTACTGAAATAATAAAAACAATGAATCACAGATAATAACAATACACATTATACCAGGGTTTTAATCTAAAACTTCTACATACATGCTACAATACGATGCAATTTAAAACGTTTAATCAAACATTTGCATAAATTCCAGGATATTCTCCTATATTTTCCCGACACAAACAAAACACACACAACCCTGAATTTTGTTTGCATGTGTCTCCCCTTCTTTACAATCAGTTGTCTGAATCAGATATCCATGTTACATAATTATACATCTAAATATATTTTCTGTCCAATGTCGAACCATACAGTTGTTTTTCAGCGTTGTACAATAGTTAGCGACGTTGATCATTGTAATTCCATACGTGGTCGCTAGCTGAGCCCAGCTTGTTTGTCAGTGAATATTATTGACCGGGCTCATTAACAGAGCGATCAACGAACAATAGAACGATTACGAGCATGAAGTGGGATCATGATGTATAGGAAGTATAGAAAGATGATGAGAGCTGCACATCCCTAAATTGACAATTTATGGGTTTGTGGACAACATCCATACCATTGCTAGCTAGCTGGGCCTGCGCATGCACAGTACACCTACTAACTAACTCTTTCTCCAGTTACTGCCAATACACGTGATTCTTACAGCATTTATTTTATTTATTCATTTGTATTTATCTGTCATTATGCCACGCTTTCTGCTGTTTCTGTAATTTGTATAGCTTTCTCTCACTATAGATGTCTATTCATGATTCCTCCCACATTTATCTGTGACATCGTCTGATTTACCAGGTCTCTCCAGAGAGGTAACCTCTTTCATGGTTACTCAATGCCTAGGATCTCCCCCAGAGCATATTAAACCTGCAATATCATTGTCTGCCCTTAATGCTCAAAATCTATTTTACTATGCTCTGAAAACCTCTCCCCTGTTTCACTTTCCCAAATGCACAAAAAGGTATAATAGCCATTAGCTGACCACTTATCCTAATCCTCCTCTGTAAAATCCAGGCCCTATAGCCCCTACTGATACCCCAACTCCTCAGGTATTCTTACTCAATAACTTCTGTAACCATAATGGCCTTGGTATCGTGCATGTAAACATTAGCGTACTGCTTTTGCATACTCAGCCAACCCTGACATCTTAGATTTGTCTGAACCCTGGCTTAGAAAATCCACCAACAATTCTGATATGTCCATTCCTATAACATCATCGTCAAGACAGATCTACTAAAGGGGTGGCAGTGTTCTGTAGGGACTGCCTATAGAGCTCTGTTTTCATCACATCTTCATTGGCAGACTTATAAACCTCGGTTTCTCAAATAACTTCCTTGATTGGCTCAACAACTACATGTTAATCTGAGGGTTTGTTGTCTAAACCCATGGAGGTCTCTATGGGGGTGCCATACGGTTTGATTCTTGGACCGACACCATTATCTGTGTGTATCAGTGATGACAATCTTGCTGCTGGTCATTCTCTGATCCACCTCTTACGCAGATGACACCATTCTATACACATCCGGCCCTACAATGGACTCTGCGCTAACTAACCTCCAAAAGAGCTTTGATGCCATTCAACACTCCTTCTGTGGCCTTCAACTGCTCCTGAATTCCAGCAAAACCAAATGCAGGCTTTTCAACCGTGTACCTCCTAATCCACAACAAGGCCTCCTTCACCCTCACTGCCAACCATGCCATGGTGAAAATGACTATCCTACCGATCCTAGACTTCTGTGATTTACAGAACTGCCTATATCTCCATACATTTTTGCCAATGCCCTATTTAACACCCACCACTTTGTCCTATATGGACCAGTGAGCTGTCCCTCACTCCATACTCAACGCCTGGCCCACTGGTATCATCTAATCTAGAAATCTATTTTACGCGAAACCCCTCCGTACCAAACCCTCTTCTCAA
Source organism: Umbra pygmaea (assembly GCA_016801145.1). Lineage (NCBI taxonomy): Eukaryota > Metazoa > Chordata > Actinopteri > Esociformes > Umbridae > Umbra > Umbra pygmaea. The sequence goes on from JACXGM010000141.1 coordinate 50,049, forward strand.
CATTGCCTTACCCAACCATTACATTCCCCCGAGCAGTTACATCTCCCTCATTACCCCAAAAGCCCATACCACCTTTTGCCGAAACACCTTCCAGTTCGCAGAAGTTGATGACTGGAACGAACTACAAAAAGCTTGTGAACACGTGTCCCTCAAGTCCTTTAAATCTCGAGTTTCAGAGCTTCTGTCTGATCACTGCACATGCTGACCCTCCCCTCTCACACGCACACTACCTCTGCCCATTCTTGACCCAGTGCCTTAGCTTTGCCCCAAGGTGCATTTGCATGCACTGATCTGTACAATATCTTATTTACTCTATTGTTTGTCATTTGCACAAAAAAACATTTGCACAATTATGCTCAAGTGTTAATTATAAAAAACTTCTGCCTTGCCACTTTACACACCAATTGATCTACCTCTCTTTTTCACACTTCTGTTGCACTTACTGTACATTTGCCTACATTGTTTAGTCTTAAGATTTGCACCCTGTGATTTTTAATTCTATGTTCATTCCCTTGTGTAATTGTTGTGTAACTTGTGTAAATCACGTGTACATTTATGTCTTCTTGCACCTTTACTTTTATCTTGGACAGGTTGCTCTTTCAAATGAGAAACTGTTCTCAATGTGCCCACCTGGTTAAATAAAAGTAAAATAAATGTAGGCTGTGTTTCTATTATCAGCATCATTCACTAATATAGAAACAAATTGAGAATTTCACATTATTTTAAGAGATAGGAAGCAGAAAAAAAGTGCAGATACTTCTTGACTCATATTAACAAGAATTTATAAGGATTTAGTGGTGAAAAATACCAACTCGTAACAAAACACAAGATCAGGTGAGCAGCAGAGCAGAGGTAGGTTGCGCAGGATAGTGTTGCCCCAAATTGCTGGGAAAAGCATTCGGGCTGGTGGCCTCGGTACGCCGGCAACAAGGAATTCCGTTGACGAAGGTGAGGACATTAATAAAAATATTGCTGTAATGAGATTTACCTATGTACATGGGTAAATACAAATATTATATGAATTGCAAAAAAAAGGATATTTCCAAAAAGAGTTTTCCACCAGGCATGGAATTTCGTAATTTTAGGGGCAAGGCCACTTGGCTTTAAGGAGGTTCCTAATTTGCCAAGGCACCAAAGCCATCAAGCAAAATTGGCAAGTAAATTGCTTTGCAAAGTGAAAAACACTTTCTCTTTCCAACACATTACAGGTTTAAACCTATAACATGCTGTATGGAGATATAACGCTATAAAAATTATGGAAAATAGGCTACATTTAAGTTCTCTCATTTCCATTTTGTCGTAAAATCATATTCACATTATATGTTAAATATTTAGACAATAGTACATTTTAGGTTCAACCTACTTGAACAAATAAATTCTAAGATAGAGTCATAGACACACATAGACATAGCTACACACACACACACACACACACACACACACACACACACACACACACACAAGCATATTGACACTGACAGATGTATGCACAAACCAGAGCTTTGATTACAATGTGTACAGAAATAAAATCAGGGAGGATATCTAATTGAGAATATAGCATTGACATAGTGATGTACTGTTGTGTGAAGAAGCTACTGATGTACTGTATGAAGTTAAATGAAGGCTACAATTTGACTGTACCCAGTGCATTACACAGAGGATTTGTCATTGATAATTTAATATCAAACAAATCAGTAATATTTGCTAATGTTGCTGTAGCTAACTACTGGTGTGTATTTGTTACTAACTAAACCCCTTTCATTAGACAATAAGCTAATTACATCATGTGGTTTGGTTGTTGGATCAATTGGTTAATCCACTGGCATTCAAAAACATTTTTCTTAACTCCAAATGCCCCTTGTCTGAAAAGATTTAATTCCTCAGATTGCCAGACTGATATCCGTGTAGAGTTTCAATATAAGCTTATGGGATCAGTCTACTTTCCTGGATCAACTTAAAGGTACAATTTGATTGTCTGTAACATGAAGTAGTAAGTGGCTTGTTGTGTGAAAAAAAACGACAAGTGTTAATGCAACGACTTGAAGTCAACATTATTTGCAGTCTGTATTTTCAGAAGTGTAACAATGAAAGCTTTCTGCCATTTTTTCTTACCCACTGTGTTAACCTGAACCTCCTAGCTCTTGAAGTGAATGCAGATACAAAGTTGTACATGGTACATCTCATATCTACTGTACCTAAGGAACATGTGGCATTACACTTAACTTTAATATGCTTAAATGTATCAATTTATTACATTTATTGGAAGGCTTTCAGAACTTGCCTTTAAAGTAAGTCGATAATAGGAAACACTACATCAGAGTACATGTAATATCTGCTTACTGACAAGTAGACTTGGGCTACTTACATTATTATATATTTATATAATAAAGTGTCCTTCAAATAGTTGTAATCTCTCAGAAATGTTCAGATGCACATGTTCTCTCAGAAATGTTCACTAAATTGCCAGATCAAGAGCGAAGATAAGATTATACCCATGTTTGAGTCTCCATTACTCATACTCCTTCTACTGTCCCCTTAAAATGAAGTATTCGAATATTTTCTCCTCAAATTTTACCTGCACACGCGATCCTTTGTCAACAAATAAAAACAATGGCTGTGGGGTAGACAGTTATCCTCTATTGAGGATTCTGTCTTTAAATATTAAAAAGTAAATATACATTCCGTTATTGCATGGCTCTATGTTGGTTTTTTAAGATGATTGTCAACATTAGAGTGGATACCAAGTATGACTTCAAAAATCGGCTTCAATTTCCAATGTTAAATCATCTTTATTCACTCCCAATATGTTTAAAAAGGATTAAAAAAACGATAATAACCTCTCTGTTTTCCCCAAATCACCAAATACTGTATGTATGCACTGTAAATGTAACAGATGCCCTTTTGTCAAAGAAAGAATGATACAATTTTGTGTGCAGGAGAGAGCTTCTTCACTTTGAAATTTCAGGCTCCATCCAGCTTGTGCGAGAAGGTACAATCAATCACATTTGAAGTGTTTGATTGCTACCAAAGGTTGTGATGCAGCCACCGCAACCACGGCGAGACAGCAAAATAACAACACCCGCAATCTGTCGTAGCTTTTCTGGTCCTGGTTGCTCTGTGATATAATAATTGGATCTCTGGATTTTTGTTTCTCTGTCTGATTGAGAGATTCGGGAACAGGTGGCTAACCATATCTCTGTAATATACATTTTTTGGAGTCCAGGCATCATGTGACCCAAGGGTTCCCAAAGCTCTTCTCTCGCCCAGATAAACTAGCACAAATGACCTGTTTGGGGGGCCAGATGAGAGGGTTGGGAACCCCTGATGTATACCATCCCTGCTAGAAACAATGTTCTATTCCATTATTTCTAACCACTCGCTTTTTCTTTCTCCCTCACTCTCTCCCTATCTCTCTCACACACATGCACACACAATGCGATGTTATCTGGAAGATGTACCGTACAGCCATAGCACTCAAAGTAGATTGTAAATGTTGGGTGTCCCATTCGCTAAATTTGTCATGCACTCCCAATGGAGAAGCCGTGCTACAGACTCAACACAGAGGCTGGTACTTTGTACTAAATATTTTAGCATGTCCCACAGTGCACCCGCCACCCAACAATGTGCTGGGGAAATGAATTTCAGACACGAGGACTGTGGAGTGACAGTGTGTTCCAGGTTATGCAGAGGCACAATTAGTAAGAGGTTAATGGTGTTTTGGGTCTGAGCACAGTGGTGAAGAGAAGAATACTGATTGGAAAAGGGGACAAGGTGAGGACAAGATGCCAGAATGAAAGGCACACACCACAGATAGAAGTACACAGAGTGCCACTGGGCGACAAGACCCCTAAACATTATACATGGATTCTAGACAATAGCAGCATTCTGGTTCTATCTGAGACTCGCTGTTTACTCTGGGCTCCAAAAAAAATCCTATTCTGTCTAAGCACACCTGAACAGAAGGCCATGCTGGGCAATGTTTGGTTTCATAAATGAGAAGCCAAGAGGCTATTTTACCTGATAGTTTCAATGTTGTATTTATTTATTTATTTTAAGAATCCCCATTAGCTGACGCATGGACGACCAGCTAGTATTGTATTCAGGAGAAATGCTTCAGCATTCAAACATGACAAACATGCGGTAAGTGATGCGCATATTTCAAACCTTATGACAACAGGTTACTAGCCTCTAGCTGTTTATGAGTGTTAGCTATTTTTGTTCTTTTCTTTGTGGTACTGAGGGAGTGACAACAACTGTTCGCCAACTGGGGTACTAAGATGATCTAGGGAGGGTAGAAGGTTAAAGGGAAATACACATAAACCCTCTGCAAAAATAACCACAGGTTTACACAACAGCAGTACAGTAGTTGGCATTCCATACATCATATCAGGCCTTGGAAACTTTCTGGTTCTAAGAACCCTTTTTCTTAGGGTTAGAACCCATTACAAAATGTGTTATTCTGAGAACCGTGGGAACACCCAAATGGCCATTTTAGAACCTTTTTTTCTTTCAAAACTGGCAGCATTTTCAAAGTATAGCCTTTAATAGACTATGCGTCTGTAATAGTCCATTTCATGTTAACTAAATGTACCGAACTTTTATACAGTATGAGTGTCACCAAATTAGATGAGCGACATCTGTAAGCTTCCTCTGGCCACTTATTAGGCCCCGTTTTCATAACGGCAGCCAAACATGTTAAATTGGAGCCTTAGTTTTTTTTATAGCTGGTCAATCTGCTGCCCATACCATCTCTCAATTTATGAGCAAGATCCACCAACTTCTGAGTGTTGCTAACCTACCAGTGATAAAATGTGGGTAGTTGAAACAAACAGATTTCTTATTGCATTCATATTCAAGCACCTTTACTTCCTTCTGATGATAATGATGATACAGGAAGATGCTAAAAACCTCCACTTCCTGCTTCAAAGGCCCCACCTGGGGGTGTTTCATTGTTGCTCCCCTCATTAGCATATTGTATCACACACTTTTGCACTTGTAGTGTATTGCAACCTCTCTCTGTCACGCCTCAAAGGGCTGCCATTGTAATGAGTAAGTTTAGGCGCAGCATACATCCCAGTCTCTCTTCTCAAAGAGACGTGGGCCTTTTATTCTCCACTGTCCCCAAGGACTCTGTCATCAGATCGAAATTCAGAGAGATATCTGTTTTCAGAACACACTTTTCATCCTTGACATCAACAGTTGTCCACCACAGGGAACATCCTTTACTTCTTGCCTTCACTGTGAAATGCCCAACAGGGATGTCTGTACGTTCGCTCCATGACGCTTGCTGTCATACATTTCCATGGCCGCTCTTCGGTTTATGCTTTGTGACTGTTACGCCTCATCGGCTCATTGTATGTATCTCAGGTGTAAAATGTTTACACAGTTGGACCATTTTCGTAGACGCTTTAGCAATAAGGCAACGTGTAAAGCCCCATAATCATAATATCATTGAAGAATAGCTTTTATATCTGCTTTTATTGCAGGAAGTATTTCCTCCCAGCCTTGCTCCTCTAAAATGGGGGCAACAGAAGATAACCTTGAGTGGTTTAGGCTGGAAGCAAAAAGAACTCGATGGAAAAAAGTCTGTGAATCGACCATCAATTTGGACATTACTGGCCACGGGAAGACAGACTGTACAGTTTAACGTTATTGGTGGAGTTGAAGAAATAATTACACTGGCGGGTACAACCATATACAACTTCAATACTTCCTTCCGTTAACATAAAATCTGCAGGAGGGACGTGTGCCCATGACGATTTGCAAACCTGTGTGAAAGCAAGTGACAGTTATCCACTCTCCCAGGCTGCCTCTGGGAGTAGTAAACAGCTCAAATGGAGAGATTGTCGGGCAGTGGAGGGAGTATGAGAGAAAATATTCCCTGCAGTGTGTCTACGCGGTACCCTTTCCCAGGGAGCCTCAAGTCATCCGTTGCTGTCACGGCAACAAAAGCTGCTAGTCCCCGTTGCATTTATACACTAGCTCCTTTCAAAGCTCTGTGATCCAGGAACCGATCAGGTTTCCTAACAAATGCCCTGTCACCACACCCTTTGCCTTTGATCAGCCTCTGGAAGCATTTTTCACCCTCCCTCTAATCCTCCATTCCACTTCATATGCCCAAACACAAACACCCGGTAACCTTTGAAATCACGCGTTGTGACAACGACAGTCGGCGCGTCTGACAGCGATAAACTAAACAACTCTGCAAAGTTTGCCGTGTGAAAACCACCCAGAAATAAACAGACACGAATGTCTTTTCTGCGTGTGTAGACTTTGTAGAAAGAGCGATACTCGTTTGAAGCTTTTCTTTGTGTCTTCCCTCTGCCACTGCTTCAAAAATGATTTTAAGTTTCCCTGTACAGTACAGGAGTGTGAAGAAGTCTTTAAAGATGCGGTGTGAGTGGGCTGACTCCTGTCACTTACACAACATGTGGTCTTGGCTCTGAAGTGACCCAGGCTGAACGTTAGTCTTCCATCACAAAAACCACAGCTAATGTCAGGAATACCTGCTACTTGTACTTTTACTGAGTCACACTCAGTAAACACAAACAACTTTGACAAAAACGTCTTACATAAGCCTGTATTGTTGCTCTCATACTAGAGCCTGTGCTGACAATAAACAGCAGCACTGCCACAATCCACAGATGTATATACATCTTGTATGACTCATTGAGAGGTGCCCTGCACTAACACTTATTTACTCTTTTTTATGTACTGTACGTCCATATTCGGTGTGGATCTGAGTTGTTGAAATGGAGCCCATCCAGGCCAATATAGAAAAGATCTCACTGGAACTGTGCTGTAGGCTTTTGGACTGGTCTGTCAACTTCAGCATCTAGATGATAGCAGTGTCCTTTTCATGAGAAATTGCCATACCATTACAGAAATAAAAGCAGAGATTATCCTGTTTCTCAGAATCATTAGTACAGGCTAAACACTAAATCTCCATCAGCGTGGTCTGGCCCTAAGTGTCTGTGCCCATTACCAAGCCCACATCTGGCACAAATTAATAGAGGTTGCAGAACTTTGGGAGTACTGTAAATCCTCTGATTAAAGGGTTGTCACACAGGTAAACCAGCATATCTTTGGTATTTTTTTAAATATATTTTGATCCTACAGATAAAATAATGTATTTCAACACAACTACACAATCTCTACCCTCTACTGAGCGTAAAAAATACACCTGTATCAGGTCTCAGAGTATAGGACCTGTGCAACAGATTTTAAGACTGTAAAACAGCACAATAAATTACGCCACGAGACGAAGGTGTTAGTTTCTCGACAGTTTCGCTTGTACTTTATTAAATTCTTCTGCAATATTTCTTTGGACTTTCTTTGAATGTTTGTATCTGGACAATAGATATACATCGCAACTCTCCCGGAAGTTACTATACTTTACTGTGAATCCCGAACCAACTCCTACACCCCACCCCCTCGCTCAGAGTGCCTCCATGGTGATGCGTTGAGAATGAAACTTAAAGGGTGACCTCCCCCGTGGTGGCTAGTGGTTTAGTGAACGCAGCAACTTCGGGAAAAACTCCTGACTTGAATGGTGGATTTTATGGTCCACTGAATGGATTTCACATTTTCTAATCCTATCTTTAAAGATAAACTTACCATAAGTAACCATTAAACATTTTGTTTTCATCATATTTCTTTTCTTTATGTGTCAAACAAATGCACATCATTTCACTGGAGATGCCTATCCTTTTTTGTGCGAATTTGCGCATGCTAAAAAGTAACCTGTGCATTATGGGAGTCTACTTCCTCAGCCACTTGTTATCAAAAGCTGCATCGGTGCACACTGGTTGGAAGTGGTCTACTTAGCCCCTACAACCTTTCGCTCCGTCAGATTTGGGACATTCGGACAAATGGGGGAGGGTCACGTTAACATGCAAATCGAGAGCCGAGGGTGGAGTGGAAGTTTGAAGGGAGTGGTTTAAGACTTAGCCAAACAATATCCCGGAAAAAATATCCCGGCAAGCAACAGAGTTCAATGGTCATTTCCATTGGTAGACAGGCTCTGGAGATACCGAGTGAACGAGTGACAGATGTGGTGAGAGAGTGACACAGCGCTTGGTCGACCTTTGTTCTAACCAACCTATAATTTTTGTCAGACAGTACAATCAACCTTTCTCTTGATGTACAGTACACTCTGGAGGACGTATCTAGTTTTAGGCATATAAAATACATCCTCTAAACTAAAAGAAAATACAAAATTGTGACCATACATTTTGTGTGCATCATATTCATCATAAAAATAATTTGATGTCAATTTTGAAAAGCAATTACAAATGGTACAGTGATAACCTCCTCTGTAGATCACCTGAATATCAAACCTGATGAGTGCATATGTTTTCATATTTCATATTTTGTCATGGCTCAGGTCATGGCAAAGGGCCATCAGTGCCCTGATTGACTGACTTGTGTTCTGATCATTTCGGGACAATTTACCCATTCATCCAATCACCTGTGTTGTTTAATCCCACACACCTGTTTCTCATTTCTTTTTCAGTATCTGAATATCTTCCTGGGGTTTCTACTGGTCTTTGTCAGTGATTGTTGAAATGCGTCTACTTCGTTGTTTGTCATTTTTCGTTTACACCTTGCTATGATCTTAGCATGCTTGTTATCAGTCTTTAGCTATGTTACACTTTCTCCTAGTTTGTGCCAAATTAGCACACTTTTGATTCCTGTATTATTATTTAAGTGTTTAGTTTGTTTCCATTTATTTTCCTTGCCTATGTCCTTAAAATAAATGTGACTCGCAATGGATTACCATTTCTGCCCCACATCAAACCCAGCATGTTACATAATCGCATGTGTCTACTATACTGTACATATACCGTATACGGTACAGTGTCTACATATTAGAGACAATACTTGAGGATTAGGAACTGGGACCGCTAATAACTTTTATGTTGGATCTAATCTTCAACTGTATTAAAGCATTGAATCCATGATCTAACAGTCGACTGACAGCTCAGGGCACTGCCAACATCATATATTCATCTAGCCATGGACACATTCTTTCTAACATTCTATTCCTTCAGCTCATTTACCTTCTGAGAAAAAGGCCAGGGGATTAAACAGAATAATTCAATCTGTGAGATATTTCCAAACAGAAATACATCACAGTATAATTCCCCATCTCGCGGCATGTATCCCACTGGGTAACAAAGCAGACAGATGCCACACTCTGAACAAATCCCATCTCGGCTAGTGCAGGAGCACCAATAGAAATGTAATACACCCCCCCACAAACAGTCCGGTAGCCCATCTGGAAGCCAGGACACACAGCCTTACATAACTTCAGTTTTGGACCGACCACTCTCAAGGAGGCGTAACCAGTGCTTGAAGTGGGGAAAAAAAGGTGCCGGTACTCTCTTGCATTGGCAAATGCTTATGACATTTGAGACTACTGCAGTGAAAAACAAAACTTTGAGATATTGCTGGTACAACAACAATGTATTGTTATTTATAACAACATAAATGTATTTATTTAAACAAGTTGTGTGTGTGTGTGTCCCTTGACCAACAGTCAGGCCATGCATGTGTTTCGTTACTCACATTGATGATGTTGGTGTCCTTGACTAAGGTAACGTTAAGGGTGGTAGCTGCAGACTCTTCATTAATGCTAGCAGTTCCGCTCTCATCAACCTTCAAGGTCTAAGGAGTTTTAGGTCCGCCTGGCACAAAGTTGATCTTTTGGCCTCTAGAAAGATCATACTTTGACCTATAGTGAAGTGCTTTATGGTTTTTGACACAGCAGACCCATGGGTACAACATGGATGAATAAAATCCAACATTCTGCATTATTGGATTTTGTTTTATTAAATATTATCTCAAAAAAACTAAAGAACATATGTATGTATATATATATATATATATTTGTTTATGTGTTAAAGCATGTAAACCATTTTATTACATACTGTCAAGCCCCCGGGGCTCCTGGACCATTGTGCAAAGTTTGGAGGCCATACAAACAAGTTAACATCAAAATGTTGCACCGATTTCTTACAAAATGTCTATATGTTTTTGAAATTCCAGCTATTTTTTACATCCTGTCTGTAATGTGTTTAGTAAAAAAGGCTACAGTCTAAAAGACATGACCGAATTTGAGGCGCTATAGCTCCGGCTGTGTTTAACCCACAGGGATAAGCCACCACACATTCTTTGCGTCTGATCTTAATCTTTCCAACGGAAATATTTGCGAACGTCGGGAGGCTGTGAAGGGTTTTAATTAACGTCAGTTTGAAGCTCATGAATCGTACCAGATGTTTCTGTTGGACTTGGACCCCTGTTGACGTGTCTGGCTCTGGAACAAGCGTTCTTTTAGTACCTTTCTGAAGCCAGGCTAGCATAACGACTTACAAAAAAACAGACTTCTTTTGAGAGAAACGTTTTCGTTTCTTGGTTTTCAACAGTGAAAAATCTGTTCCGGTCAGGCGACAGCCGCAGGCATCAGACCAACATCAGACAGCTTATTCGAACTAGCGTCCGTGGAGAAGCGAACTTGTGATAGGGTGGGCCGACTGCTTGCATTTACGCGATTCGTCAAAAGATCTGATGTCACGTATTGCACTCTGGGTAATGTAGTGTATGTAACGTTAGGATCATTACCAATCTCTCTGACACTGACGCTTTCTCTGTCAGTGTGATTGAGTACCGGCTACCTGGTGGTACGCTAGAAAAAGTGCAGGTACGCTTAAGAGTAAAATGTACAAGTGCGGGTACTGCGTACCGGTGAGTACCGCCCCACTTCGAGCACTGGGCGTAACATAGATCACACGTTATTATGTAAGTGCATCAGAAACAACCCTGTGATGAAGTTAACATGAGGAGATGCAACAACTTACGCCGGAGAGATTGCAGCATTTGAGGTCTTAGTAAACCAACCACATTGGTTAGGGGCGAGGAGTAGAAAGGTCCACTGCTATCGCTTAAGAGAGATACCTATGTGAGGGCCCTATAAATAAAAAGTCCCTTATTAATAATGGAACAGTGTATCCATTAACATGCATTATGCTGTGCACACAGCTACCCAGAGGTGCTGGGAATTTTTAACAAAGGGGATGGTTAGAGATTCAACCACATTTCAGATTGAGAGGACTTGGTGTACCGATTCAAACCAACTGTCAACATATCATATCTTTAAGCCGAGGGAACTTAAAAAGAAAATCAAACATGTGAAATACAGTCCATATGTAATAGGAACATACATTTTGCCTTCCAAAAATGTGGCTTGATAAGTCAAATAAAAAATGGATTTGCATACTTCAAATAAATGCTTTGTTATTTTAAACAAATCTCAAGGTGCAATGACAAGAACCCTAGCTTTCAGGGGGCACTTCACTAAACTACTGGAATGCATAACTAGCATACAATGTTTCATACTGTCAAATCAAGATGAGAATGAATGTGGCTTCTCCATGCAGGCTGGCCATGACAGTCAAACGGGAATCGGCCTGTTTAAGCATGCGCACCAGTAACTCATATCGATGCACAGGGCAATATCTGTCGACTGATCTTTGTCACTTTGACAGTAACGTTACTCACTGGGAGGCATACACGCCAGTGCTGCTAGCAACCAAATGCCTTGCCGGTGGCATTATAAGGGAGCGGCGTCTCACTGGAGTTGGTGTCTTCTCCAAACTTCAAATCTTAGCTTGCAGGGGGAAAGCTACCTGTATAATAATGCTTGGCCAGCAAACTGTGATTGAGTAATATTTGACTGTTATACTCCTTCAACTAATGGTAAAATGATGGATTTATGCATATATTACAAGTAAGTTATGCACATACTGCATTAGACTGATGGCAGTCATGAGTCGTTTGTGAACTGCTATCAACATTTCACTCTCACACTGCTTCCCTAAACATTAAGCCTTGTGAAATCTTTAGTATACAAATACTAACAGGGTTGGAAACTAATGAATCTCCAAAAGTGCTCACGCTTAGTGTTGTAGGTACAATATGATGTAAGAATGGATGGGTTATCAACTATTAACCCCTCATTAAAATATCGTAAAAATGTATACACTGCAGAAAATGACACTCCAAAAATAAGTAAAAAAACTATGAATACAAGCTATTTATTGCTTGTTATAACTAAAATAGTCTGTCAATGACAATTTTTTGCAGTGTAGAGCAATGTCTATTGCCATAACACCAAACATCAATGTGGGCAGTGACATTTTGAAATGTAACAATGTTTTTCTAGCCATCAGTCAATTCAAACCATTTTGCTAATAAAAAAAATGTCCAGGACTCAATGGAAGGAGTGTTTAAAGATAGCAGGCTGTTCTCATTGTAAAAAACATGAAATCGTAAAAAAAACATAAGCCCGGAGGTAGGAAAATGTATGCCACATACATTTACGAAACATTAAAAAAGTAAGTTTACCTTAGACTTACCCTAACCTTAACCTCACTAACAGCATATTATTCCTGAACTTAACGTTATCCAAGTAGCTTAAATTGTAAACGATTGGTCTATTCTTAGAGGTGTTCAAGTAGGACGGAGATTCAATACGTAAAAAACTCGCATTTTGATTGGCCATATCGTAGGTGTGACTACGTAATGCGTAGATATTTCCAGTACGTTTACCCGCGTCTTGCCATGAGAATGTTTTGAAATAAGACAAGGTCTAAACTAACCCAATGGACCTAATCTAGCTAAACTGGACCTTTTTTTCATATTATATCATGTAGAAAATCCTGTTTTACTTCAAATGACTTGGATTAAGAAAATATTCTCAGTGGCTCCAAGTCAAGTGGCCTGGCAGTCAATGCCCATCAGGGACCTGATTAAAGATATGCATTTACAGCTCCCTGTAGATTCACCACACACTATGTAAGCTAACCTACTGTATAATATATCAGCATGAAATAGAGTACGGTGGCTGTCCTCAATATGTGCCGAACAGCGCTGAGGTTGACCTCTGTCTAGAGCAAACCCTGCCCAACCCGTTCCCACACACACAAGCCAAGAGACACAGCTGTTGCAGAGATCATATGTAGGGCGCTGGGGCAATGTGATGAGCCGGCAGAGAGAGAGAAAGAAGAACAGCGACCTGCTGGCTCAGGGAAATACGCTACTGCAGCATCCATCACCTCCACCTCCCCGCAAAGATCTGAAGAGGCGAACAGGCACCTCGGCTAACCCCCACAGCATGCTGCTCCTTTCCTCTATCTAGGAGCAGGTTGTGCAAATGCAAAGCCTGCTGTAAAATGTGTACAGCTTGTGTGTTAGCACAACATCTGTAATTTGTCACTGGGGCCAGGCTCAACAGTCTGTTATGGTAAGAGCCTCTCTGAAAACGACCATCTTGTTCCATAAACTCCACGTCAATCATGGGCAATTTGTTTACATTTGCAGCTTTTTTTACACGGTAGAGCCCGAGGTAGACCAAACGGAGTTGGCCGGATCCTGGAGCACTGCGTTCCTAGGGAAGGGTTAAGCGAGTTGCAGCCGGCGCTTTGCGAAGAACACAGCCTGCAGCAATGCTCTTTGAGGGGGACACTTCCAGAGTAGCAGCTCTCCAAGTGGCGCTTTAAATAAAATGATAAGTATCAAGTGATGAGGCCAGACAGGATATTATAGAGGAACAGCTAGCAACTGTCCACCTCTCCCATATCTTTCCCACTCACGCCCTCCCTCTGTCTTTATCTCTCACTCTCTCCCTCGGCCGCTCTACATCCTAGCCTCCTACAACACTGTCTCACATTCTGACATTATCCTTCCTACACTCACGGAAATGGCTCATCCTTCATCCGTTGCTCGAAAATGTTGTATGCCCTCTGCTTTTAGTATTTGTATTGTTTCATCATTTTTTTTATTGTTTTATATTTAGATCTGGTCAAATCGCCATGAGGCCTTTCAGTAATGTGATCTTCCCTTTATAATCCTGACTGTAAGCCTGGCACACATCCGTCCGTTCCCCCCAGCTCTTATCCCCACCTGATGTGTGTCAGTAAAGTCTTAGTGAAGTCGTCTTAGCTCAGGAATCCTCTCAACCGGCAGCATGCAGACCTTGGCAGCGCTAATGCGGATGGATGGATATACACCCAGATGCTGCAACATAGCCTGGCGACAATGAGCTGCATTGGTATTTATGGATTGCATTGTACGTTGAAAGAACATGCAGATGGTCATAAAGGACATTGTGGTTTACATCACCCAACAAACATGTTGGGGAAGATTGAGGGATGGTTGAAATGATGCGGATGGGAGATAATTCCAGTGATGTTAACAATGTGTTCTGTTTGCCATGGTGTAACTGGTGCCTAGCTACATGGTGCTGGTGCAACAAATCGTATTCTGCTTCACATGCAATCATTGGTGGTGATTTCAAGAAGATAATAACAGAAGCATTGGCCCAATGTGGTGCTTATGTGGCACCAAAGCCAAAAATCGTAGACCCTCATTTAAAACCATTGTTTCATCACACTATGACTATTCCAGGCAGATATACTGTCAATTTGGCAACGTGTCAGTGCCTTCAACTCATAATTTAAAACCAGTGTTTTTTCACACAAGGACTAATGTTTAGGTTCAGGCAAATATGTGCAACTTTGGCAGCAGGGATGCAAGCTTGGCGGTTAGGACTGTCCCGGTGCTGCCCACAAAGTGCAGTAGCCATCCATTAATACGTCATCTCAGCGGGCTGTGAGTGGCACCGGTCCAGTCGCCCGGCAGATAGGGTCAGCGGCTGGCTGATTGAGATTCTGGCCGCTCACTAGGCAGGAGGAAGGGGGGATTGAGTCACCTCGGTGAGCAGTGTCCAGGAGGAGTCCCACAGAGCCGGATCTGTTCCTCAGCAGGGACTCTGCAACGGATTAGTTCCATCTGTGGCAGCAGTTACAACTGAGAGACAGAGTGGTACAAGCTGTAGGTCCAAAATATAGGCCACACAATACAGACCAGGATAAGAAATTAAAGAACAGCCTACTGTTGAGATCAGATAAATGAATCCCAAGCATCCATAAGCATAACAAATGGAATCTTTAATAGCCAAATTAATTAGATCAAATAAATCAGGTGTATGTATTTAAAAGCAAGGCAGCTATCACTGGCCCCCTTAACCTCTGCCTTTGTAAAAACACCTCAGAAAGGAACGGAAAGACCTTAGTTTGTCTAACTTATAATTTTTACGGAAATAATTGGATTTTCAATGTTAATCGTTAATAAGAAAGAGCCAAAATGTACACTTGGATGTAATCCAAATGGATTAGAAAGTTTAGACAGACAAGAGAGATACTGCCAAGTGTCAAATACCCCCGGCATTGCCACAGATTTTAACAAATACATGACTGGGTATTAATAATTTTTTGTGAGTAAACTCTAGTAAAGATCGTCAACATTGCAAAAGGAAAAATAAACGACACTGACAAATCACAGTGACAATGAATGCCATTAATAGGCTATAAGGATGGAGAGAAGATCAAAATATTATTTTTTGATTGACTAACATCGTTATTCAAAATGTAATGTAACTATTTCAAAAGCACAGTTTGCTACTTTTACAGCTAAATGTTTTTGATGGATCCATGGTAATAACCAACGTGAGAAGCACAAGGCTACAGTCACAGCTCAAGGTTTAGCAATAGCCACAAATCCCAAGAAATTGAAAGTGCAATTGATTTTTTGGACTTTAAGGTGTACTAAGGTCTGAAACACAATATCGATGTGCTTCTGATCCATAAAATGGTAGAGCAATGGAGACCAAAACTTCATTTACAAGCCTGGTCTGCACATCTGGTCCTGCCTAGTGGGAGGTAGTCAAACGTGCTTCCACAGACGACTAATTGGACGTGATAGGGATCAATTGCTAAATTACATGCTGGACTGATTATGAATGCATAGCAAAAAAAGGTCCCTTGTGAAGCAGTGGATTGGAAGTGGTAAATGTGCCTGTTGAGAGCTGTGCTTTGCAATTTCCACGATTGGAGTCAAGGGGAACTGAGGGGTTAATATTTGGTACGAGTGGGAGGAGGGGCTTATTAGCTGTGTGGCACTGACATATGCACATGGAATGTGGTGCCATTTAGCAAGGCATCTGGAAGCTGACTGTGATGTTAGTCTTCGTAGAACATAATTACTGTGTTAAACGTATTACGACTGTAGATGAAAGTTCCCTGTGCTCATCAGGGAGAATGACTTCCTATCATCATCATAAAGCACCACCTTGCATGTCTAACGTATGTAGAAATGTATGCTACAACACAGTGACAAATTCAGTTTTTTTCTTCAAGGAATAACACATTTGGTACTCTGCCTTCTTTTTTTGGAGAAGGCCAGAAACAGTTGAAAGAGACTGCATTAGATTACCAGTGAATCCGCAAAAAACAACTAAAAAAGTTGATTTGTAGGAATTATGAAAATGTATTTGAAAGGTTGTTTTTCTTAGAGGAAGAATTTTTGAAAATGTTCACATTTCTATTCAAAATTATAATTGAGAACAAACCATTTTTAAAGTTGCCATATTTAAAGTTGTCTATTTACACCATAACTAGGAATCCCCTATCACACTATAATGATAAATATGTGTGTTACTGTATAAATCAACAATTGCATTTGTACAAAACTTAACCTCTTCCTCTGTAATTAGTCTTTTTCTTAAATAAACAAATGTTTAATTTAAGATAAATTAATATACACTACACATACTACACATAAGCCCTAGAGTTAGGATTTTTCTTTATTAAAATATGTCACATCTACTATAAACAATGACAGCACAAGCATTGTAAGAAATCAAAGCCTTACTTTCACTAAATCATTGCATTTTTTTTTAGTTTGAACTCTTTATGTACTTATTACAAGTTGGAATTTTTTTAAATTCCTATTAAATTTCCTCTTTAAATTAGGTGATTTAGCAGAGTATTACCCAGAATTAGTTACATCATAAGTCTTAATGTACAGTAGGAGAGCTCTTACTTTGTGAATCATTATGCATGTACAGACTACTGTTTAACAAAGTATAAACATTTCGAAATCCATGTATAATCCCACTTTGACCATGGTAGGGAGAGAAGCAATTACATAGTATAGGATTGACTGTTGACACAATACTGTAGCCATAGAAATAGAATTAATAGAAAGGCCATTCCAATTCAAATCAATGTAGCAGAATGCTCAGAGCGGCAGACATTTTTATGTGTGCCATTCCGTTGCAAAGATCTAGCGGCCTACTTCCACATTAAACTGATTTGTGTGTTGTCACCGTGCCAACTAATAACATTCACCCTTTTGTTGTGTACTAATCGAATGACCACGCCAAGGAGTTCAATGGCCTTTCTATCCATTCTATTTCTATGAATGTAGCACACAGCTTATGTACAAAACTCAGCATTGGAGTAGCTAATGAAGGCCAGGGTTTATACAGTAGCATTGTTTGCATGCTAGTAAATTCAAACTGTTTGATTTTGATAAGCCTACAGTTTCCGGCTGAAACTAGGCTGAAAATTACACTTTTCTAGCTCTCTTTATAAGAACGGGAACACATTATTAAAATAATGAATTTTACAACACATCCATCTCAACTCCTTTTATGCACGTGGTGTGATGAAAACACCCTGCACTTTTTGAAGATATCATCACTTACGCAACTATTCCTGAATGTCTCTCTTTCAACATCTATCTTTCACCATGTTTGGGTTTTCCTGACACAAGGCCCATACAGAGGTGTCAGGGTTTCCCCCTAGTAAAGTATAGATCTAATCAAGACTTAATTATACTGCCAAAATGCTTGCTATCATGCCGACATGATTGATTAGCCACTGCCTTTGGGGCCGATGATATATTTCCTGAAATAGAAAAAGACATATTATATTATAAACTGGGTGAACTCTGATTGCTGATTGCTATAAGCCATTGCATACAAGACAGTATACCACAGGTGTGACAAAACAAACTGTTCTGATTATGTTGAGCGACTTTATACTGGCAGTAAGTTGCAATTGTATTCATACGATTGGACACCCCTGGAAAAAAATATGTTACAATAAATAATTCTGTGAACCAAAGTTGACCTGACCGGTAACATCACATATACAGTACAGTTATGATTTATTGGCATTTGTTATAGAGTTAAAATAAAAAAGTCAATATCAGATGGAAAATTCCTAATATCTCTTGAAAAACAGGATTACTTGTGCCCAAAAAGGTTAAATTACACTTTTGGCAAGTATTTAGTCAGTTAAATTCCAGTGTTTAACTATTATTCTGAATTAGCTGAATACTGTCTCGTCTATCAGACTTTGAACGTTGTTCTGCTTTGTTTTAACAACTATGGCTCCTCTAAGCAGATGTGTGAGGACTTGAAACTTTTAACAAATGGAACCGCTAATGTCAAAGAAAGATCTAAAAGACCAAGATCACACAGAAGCCTCAAAACAGGTTGGACATACACAACAGAACTCACAGCTCACTGCAATTGACCTGCATAACACTTTAGCCGACAATTGAGTCATTTTTTCACAGTACAGCATACATTACAAAACAAGGATCTGCATGGGAAAGTTGTCAGAAGAAAACATTTTCTAAACTTAATCACAACTCAGTGTCTAAAGCATTGGGGGCCATTGAAACTTAATTAAGGAGGACGGGCTCATGTAAATGTTTGGACTGGATTAAATGGAATGGTAAATCACAATTGGTTTAATGTGTTTAACTCCCATCCATTTACTCCAGTCCAGACATGAATATGAGCCAGTCCTGCTCAAATAATGTTAATTTTAATGTTAAGTTTGTATCGTTAAAGGATACAGTGAATAGCTAACTATCAAGGCATTGTCTTGGGTCAAGCAAACCCTTGACCTGGAAGTAGCTGTGGTAGCATTATCTTTGAGCATGTCTTGTTTGTGTATATACTTGGGGGAATGTGACGTAGAAATAAAAAATATTGATGACAGAATATTGCTCATTCTGTATCAATTGGAGAACATTAGATGGTATGGTTTTTAATCGATTTCAGGGAAATTTCTTAACCGATTGTATCATTACAGGATATGGTGAATAACTAAGTAGGCTACAGGCTTTTCGACGTAATTCTCAAAGATGGTTGACAGAGCATTAACTACCAAGCTGGCGTGTGTGATAAATTGCAATAACATTTAAAAAAATAACCATTAAACTTTATTATGACAGATTATTGTTCGAGTTGTACTAAGTGAAGCAAGATCGGTCATATAGCTCCCAAGGGATTTTGTGACTGGTTGTAAATGTTACTAGGTACAGTGAATGGCTAACTCGACCACAGGCTTAGGCTATATTGGAAGTCACTAAGCCAGGGGGCAGACAGTAAGTTTGCTTTGAATTCTGGACCTTGTAGTATTTCAAGTGCAGACTGATACAGAAGTGGCTAAAAATTAATCTTGGTTGTTCTCGGATACATTGGCAACCTATTGTATATGTACTGTGGAATTTTCCTTTAAGCACGGGGCTGGCTCCATTATGCTTTGGGGTTGTGATAGCCAGTGGGACTGGTAAGATTGTGAGGGTGGATGTTAACTGGATTAAACTAAATGTAAACAAATCCTACAAGCTAATGGCCAACAGTCAGAGAGGACACTGAACGTGAAAAGAGGTTGGATATTTCAACAAGACAATGATCCAAAACATACTGTTAAATCAACAAAGGAATATTTATAGTAAAGAAGAACATTGGTTTTGGAAAGTCCACAAGTACTGAAAACAGCTATGGTAAAGGCTTGGCAGAGCATCAACAAGGAAGAAACGGCAAAGGATTTGGAACCAAATTTTGAACCTTACAATTTAATGCATGATCACCTATGCATGTCCAAATACTTTTGAACCCCTACATTGGGGACTATATATAAAAATGGTGGTACTACCTACTAATACAATAATTTTGAAAAAATAAATAAAGATGAAAGTCAACATCTAAAGCACATCTTGAATGTTTCTTTTAAGATCCTTAGTGTGCTGAGCCAAAATGTTGACATTTATGTCATTGTCTAAATATTTTCAGAACTGACTATAAATTTGTGATAATCTCCCTTTCAATCTGCTAGCTTCTGAGCTAGTTCCCTTTTCCCCATTCATTGTTTAAAATATTGAATGTGCTTACTACTGAGTTGTGGTTGTGTTACCTAGTTTCTCCTAAATGTATGCACTTAGCGTAGGGGCTCTGGATAAGAGCATCTGCTAAATCTGTAAAATGTCAATGTAAATGTAGTGCATGGTACTTTATTGAGCGTGGATTCTGAATATTATAGAACGGAGAGAAATTTACTGTGTAAGCTAATTATTTAGGATGCCAAAAGACTGACCAGATTTATGGTGACATTTTAGTAAAACAATATTCTTTTACAATTTCTGTTCCATAATGAACATTTGTTTTATAGTATACCTGCACCACTACTGTTCATCTCAAAACGTGCAACTTGCAACACATTCTTTCAATGCACATCATTTTCATATTTATATCTACTTTATATTCTGTAGCATTTTACACATATTTTCTGGTTTGAGATCCAATCAAGAGATACAGCCATCATAATAACACATACTAGTAGCATATACTGTAGATGAGTGCCTTTCTTGTGGACCGGGCAACATTGTTATGTATTTAGCAGCCACTCTTCACTGTCGTTCATGGAGGAATGGAAACCATTGAAGCATGTCATTGTTTTACCAGAACACCTCACTTCCAGACTGTAGGGAAGTTTGCTCTTCATCAGAGGATGAGTCCTCTTGTAAATTATCCTCGGGTTTCAGATACCTATTTCTCAATTGCACTGTCAAGTGGCCTTTTTGCACCAACAAAATCAAAAAACATCTGATAGCCATTTGCTTGTGTCTCAAGATAGAGAACATTTTGTGATGTCCAGAGTGAGTGAAATGTGGGTGGGATCCTGGTAGGACCTTTTTATCAGTAGCAACCTTGCTCTACAAGTTGGGGTCCACAGTTCCCATGGGAAACCTCACAATGTGGTAATAATTATATTGCATGTCATATATCTTTGTGTGTCAGAGTGAAAGGCTCATTTTCTTGCCTGAGTTGAACAGTGACTACTTGCACACCTGCATGCACCCACTTCCTCCCAAAAGCAAAAGGTGAGGAAATAAATTTAAATAGCATTAAAATGGGTCAACCAGCAACACGAGACACGACAGGAGAGATAAACTTATTAGGTCATTGGTTCAATACTGCAAAGAAATCGAGCAGCTCATTGGATATTATTACTGTAATACTCAGCTCAACAGAGAGGAAATCTAGCCATTATTTCCCCAAACCTTAATGAGACCCCTTAGCAGGCAACCATTAATGACAACTGAGCTAATTTCCCCAGACAAATTCTATTTCACTGTACCGTCCTTTCTATGTGCACTATTAAATATGCAAGCCCCTTGATCTTGTTGTAGAAGTTAGATCATTCTAAAAATGGTTAGAATGATAGACCCACATGGTCTATCCTCACATTTAAATGTTAAAACTAAGAGCAGACAGTGTAGCCAAATTACAAACCCATGAAGTATATTCATACAGTGAATCAACTTATAGAATTTGGTGTTCTAAAATGGCTGCCGTGGAATATAGTCTAAGTGTGATGTAAATAAATCACAGTACAAAGAAATATTCCAACCATGTGTGTGCCTTACTATAGAGCTATACTACTAGTGACAGCCTCAGACATGCCGTCTGAATTCTGCACCAGCCACATGAAGAGTACATGGGTAGGAGACATTGTCATTTCAGGTGTCCTAGTCTGTCGTCAGTCTTGGAGACAGACGGTTAGATTGTGGGAGAGTGAGGAGAGAGAGAGAGAGTGAGGAGAGAGAGTGAGGAGTGAGGAGAGAGAGAGAGAGAGAGAGAGAGAGAGAGAGAGAGAGAGAGAGAGAGAGAGAGAGAGAGAGGCTCATGCAGAAGGCGGCTCCATCCATCATGGCGGGACAGACGACGTCAGACAGCACTAATAGATCTCGAGAGATACCTCTGGAGCGCATACATTCTTTGTCAATTTGAGGACAGTGTATCTCAAGATTCTCATGTCAGGACTTATTTGTCACCTCCGGGCACAAATCAGACAGCATGATAAAAGGAAGGAGCTAACAGCCCATACATGAGTGTTTTCTCAAACTGTAAAAGTTCAACCCAATCCCTGACTCCTCTGTCCTCTCTTGTGACCCAGAAACCAATCAGTGACATACAAGGAGATAGAAAGCAAGTTAATGAATGATTGTCCTACCCTCACTGATAGAGTAGCCACCTGTCATCAAGCATAATCATGTCAGAAATAATTATAGCCCCATATAGCTCAGTTACTAAGATCATAGTGTTTGTGTCACCAAAGTACAACTTTATTTTGAATCAAAACTGAATGTTTAAGAAAGGAAAAGTGAGATTTGTCTTTCTCAGAGAAAATAAATCAATTCAGTTAATTTCCCAGTAAAGCCACCCATCTTTTCAATTACGTTCATCCATAGAAGCTGGCAGTTTCTTTATTTGTTCACGATCAATTTAATCTGAAGCAGCCACCACAGCCTACCAGGTGTTGTTCATAGATGTGTATTGTTTTCCCTCCCTGTAAATCTCCATTGAATAGGCCCAGCATATTCTCAATTGGGTTTGAATCAGGTTGAGCAAGAGGGACAGGCCATTATTCAGTTATGTTATGAGCCTTTTCTTGGGAGTCAAGCTATGGAGTATCTGGGTCCTCTTGAATGTTACTGACTTTTTTGTTTGTGACAATGTTTAATGAACGTGTGTTCCAGAAACTGGCAGGTGTTTTGGAAGTAGATTTTCAGCCCATCTGCAACCTAAAACGGTCCAATTAGCTCATTGTAAATGATGACAGCCCACACAGTTATCCCAACCCCACATGGCTAGTGCCTGACTTGAACTGGTGACCCAGCCACGGGACCGCCCATCGGCTCCATCGCATGTCACTGTCATCTTGCCACAAAACCGTAAGGTCTGAAGATGTTGCTTGGTCCATTCTTGCAGCTAATTTTAAATGTTCCCAGTTTACTTTATACACCTATTGTTGAAATACACTTTCTGTGTAATTTGCTCTCTTAACGGTGAGAGGAGCTCACTGGCTGAGACAGATTCTGTGCACTTTCACTCACCCTGTCACCTTTTCTCGATTTCCGTTTCACTTTTTCAAAAGGGCACCAGAAAGGAAAGTGTGAGATAGGATATGACAAAAATCGCTCAGATGGAGGCCAGTGGACCTTAATTTAGGACGATGTGAGCATATTAATGTCTGGACTGAAGGAAATTGAATGGTATCTCATACTGGGTTTAGTGTGATTTCCATTTACCCCAGTCCAGACCAAGATATGAGCCCATCATCCTCTATTTAGGTTTACCAGCCTCCACTGATACACATATCCTTTCAGTAGCCTAACTGTTTTAAACAGAGCCGATATAAAGCTAATGGTACAGTAGACAATCAAGTATGCAATAGCTAGCCAACAAACGGGTCTAATCTTCTGGATTGTTAAGTAGCACACTGACTTTGTTACCGCAAACGGGAGAGCTGTGTCATGTGAAGCATACCCGGCAAGTGGGAGGGACCTGCATGCTGCGGCTTGTGTACCATGTCCACGTACATGCGACATAAAACACATTTACAGGCACTGCAGTTTTATGTTGCTCCTTGTTGGATTTACGGTAGAAACAAATGAGGCACGGCCAGGTGCTGCATTGGTGGAAATGTACACTGCCATGAGTGGGCAATTAGAACGAGAGAACCTTGGCTGCCGCCAAAGCTGAATTTAACAAGATCGCCGACGTTCATTAGCCGCCAGAGAAGTATCTCAGGTGTAACAAATGCATTCGAAGTGGTCCTGTGTTATATAATGCTAAAACGAATTATTAAAAGTAGTTTTTTTCATTCTTAAAAGGTCACAGCACCACCATGTGCAATACGAAGAAAATGAGAACAGGCGTTAAATCGAGCCATTTCTTCAATGTCCTCCTCCCATATTGATTTTGTGTGGGGACTAACACCTGGGGCTTTATACTACAATATCGGCACATCACTCTACCCATGGCCATCAAATCATAAAATAAGTGCATGAATGTCTCAATTATAAAATTAATTTACTGTTTTGAATTTGCAACGTGATTAGATATCTATTTCATAGACATTCTGTCCTTACGAATGCATTATTTACAAATACCGCTGTATACATTGTAGGCTATACCATCTCCATCAGGTCATATAGTGCACCTAACAGACCATCGACTCGATTTTGAAATGCATTGACAACCTCTCTCACAGTATTTCACAAAGCAGTGCTGTGCATGTTAGAAAGACCTGCCTTGAGAACCAAGCTTGATAATAAGTATATCTATATTTCATATAGTTATGTGTTGAGATGATCAATGGAAACCAGACTATAGTCACCTATGTGCAAAGGAATCATGGTATAAGGGTAATCTTCAATGGTGCAATATCCTATTCACAGACCATTACGCAGCATTCTGTTAAAGACCCCCAACTGTCAAACAAACCGCACCTGATTCACACCTCGCATTACTCTAAACAATACAAAATTACACATGGGTTTCCACTATCACACACAAGCTCTAGGTTACAATAATCATTTCTACATAAGGTTAAATAATTCAATCTAATACTTTTTGCTAACGGTTACAGTATGTGCAAATGGGCTAATAAGAAAGAAATAGCATGGATAGTTACCACTATTCGTCAGACGTTTCCTCTTCGAGTATTTGTCAATATATAAGAGTAGATTATTTCAGTTGATAATAAATTCACTGATTTGCCGATTGTTGGATTCCCAGTAGCGAAGAAGCACGACAGCAAGCCAATATGTTTGCACTTCTAGGACGGTAAAAACACTCAGTGTCACCGTGGACGGCAACGGCTTTTTGATTAGTTCCTCCGAAATGATCACACAATTAAGTACCATGTATATGGCGATATCCAGCTCTGACATTTACTTTTGAGAGAGAAATTAGCCGA
Source organism: Umbra pygmaea (assembly GCA_016801145.1). Taxonomy (NCBI): domain Eukaryota; kingdom Metazoa; phylum Chordata; class Actinopteri; order Esociformes; family Umbridae; genus Umbra; species Umbra pygmaea. The sequence goes on from JACXGM010000141.1 coordinate 75,017, forward strand.
CCCAGACGTACATGTATGGACAGATTCTCTCTGTTTCCCAGTGTGTCAGGACAGTCATTACAAAAAGTGGCAGTGATTTTAATCTGTTGAGTCCAGTATATCCGCGCCCCGATTTCGTTAGTAGCCCTGCTGAGATAGGAAAATCGTTATCGGGTATACATCCTTGGAACGAAGTCCACTTGGAAGTTCAGTCCTTGGTGTCCTGTGCAGTACTGACAGGCAGTGCGCGGCCGGTAGCAGTCCCCCGTGCGGAGCGAGGGGCGTTTTAAAGAGAGGTTTGCGCGAGCTTCCACATGCCTCGCGCCCCTCTGCACTAAGTATTACTGTAGTGGTCTCTCCACAGCTACATGCCGCACCCGGCCAGCAAGCTGTTTCCTCCTCCGATTTCTATTGGCAATATACTTTCATGTGATTAGCAATCGGAAGTAAGGGTAACATGAAGATTCGACAGTGAAAGCTTTCAATGGAGCTAGTTTCTCTGCTTTAGGAGACAATTGACTTGATTGCGGTAACATACAATATGGAAGACCGTTGTCTTACACTGGTATTCTTAATAACAAATTGCAACAACAACGAATGAGCGCTCACATGATTTAGCCTATATGTTTCCCGATTATAATGCGTGCGTGTTTATGAAGAGTCTGTAATAACCAACCCACAGTAGGGAGTGGATTAGTGTGCTCACTTTGCATATCTGGGACTGCATATTATTATTTGGTAGCGTGTGTGCGCAATATGATTAATTTGACAGCGTTCTTAAAGCAAACGGATATTTGCCAAATACACATATCGTTATTTTCAGATGGGGCAAATTGCATGGTTAGAAACTAAAACGCTAGAGACTCGGTTCTGAAACATTGAAATTATTGTAATTATTAAATATATACATATACAAAATGGTATAGTCAACATTTTAAGATTTGCTGGACAATGGCATAATCGAAAAAGAACAATCCATGTTTTTGCAAGAGCGCAATATCATACTGAAAAGTTCAGCACCATGGATAGCGCCGGAGACTGAAGAATTCAGCTCAAGTTTTACACGTCATAAAACCGACAGCATCAAGCTTGCGCTCAACATCCGGTCCCAGCTCTGTCTCTCAGACACGCTTCTCCCTGCCACCTCTGTGAGGGAGCTTCTCCTTTCCATTTTGATCTAATTTTAGGGATGAGTGGTTTCAGGTGCTCAGTATCAAACCATAGCAACAATTCCTCAGAAATGGAACGATGGTCACTGTAAATCCGTTACACAACACAGTCTACCCTAACATGTTTACAAGGTCACTGGAATACACCTGGCTGTTTGGTTTCGGAGACTTGATCAAAAAGTGTGTCGAAATAAATATGCAAGTTGATTGAGCATTTAACAGGTGGTAGTCATTCATTACTTTTACCATCTATACAACCGCAATTACCCAAAACGGTTGGACAATGTGGAAAATGCAACAAAATTAAAAATGTCATTTGAAAATCCAATTCACCCTGTACTATAATAAAAACATTATTAACGCATTTTTTGATGTTTTACATTGTGTCATTTATTTTTGACAATATGCAATCATTTCAAATCTGATGACTGCAACACACGTTTCATTTAAAAATCCGTATTAAACCTGCACTATGTAACTTTTTCAAAAACCTAAAAAAATACAAAAACAATGTTTTAGGACTAGTAAACGTTAGGAACCAGCATATTGGATCCAGGGGTTAAAAAAACAACACAATACAGACAATAGTAGAACAGCAAAATCAATATTTCACAATATCTAACTAGCAAAAAATGAATATGGACAAAATAATAATGTGTATTTTCGGAAATTGTTTTTCATTTTCACTGTATTATTCCTGTTTTAATAAAAAAATATATATATATTTATATAGCTATGGAAAATTGGAGCCAACAGGACAAATGAATGTAAGTTACAGTTCAGTTTTAAGCGCGTTTGGACATTTTAGTTTACCTTTTATTTTACCAGGCAAGTTGACTGATAACATATTTTCATTTACGGCAACGATCTGGGGAGACGTGGGTGGATGAACAGGATGAACGAGTGAATTGAAAGCTTGGGATGATTAGACTGACGTATTTCTTTTTATTATTTCGAGAACAAGTTTTCATTTGCAATCACGACCTTGCCAAGATTAGGCGCAAGTTCAAGGCGACATTAAGTTACACATGAAGTACAAACATTCAGGTATACAGTTACACATATAAACAGTATTTGGTTAGATTAAAAAATACTCAGTGCAAATATGGTATAAAATAGAAAGGTAGATTATTGGAATGTAAAGTAGCAGTACAAGAGATAACACTAAGATAGGCAACATGATGAACATGGCTTAAATGGTAATTTGCAAACTTTACCAAGACAGCTGTGCACTTGATTATGTGCAAGATAAGTTAAGGCTTTGATGAGTACACTAGGGCATACATGGGCAGAGAGGGGGTAGGGTTAACATGTGCATCGGTTAGTCAGTAGATTTGAAAGTAAAGCCTTAAAAGTTTAGTGATGGACTCCACCAGTTTCAGGAATGGTGGTTTAAGGGCCTGATTGGAAATTAGTCCAGGACAACTGGTTAACCCGATTCTTACGAGTAGTGCAGTAAGGATCTCTTATGACCAGAGAGAGTCAGGACACCCGTTTAACATTCAAAAGTCGGCACATTATGAATGGCCTGTATGGGCCCTTCCTTGCCTTATTTTGTCCAGCACAATGCACCACACATTCTCAATCGGAGACAGGTCAGGAATGCAGGCAGGCCATGTTAGCAGGGGTGGATTAAGGTGGTCAGGGGCCCCTAGGATTCTCTTTGTGTGAGCCCCCTCCCCTAATCATTGTGCTTTACTGGAAAACATTTTACTGGAAAAATGTATTGCCATACATGGGCCACACGCAAATATGGTGAACTGGCATACACACACATTGAGACAGACAGAAATTATTGAGTAACATAGTACTGTCCAGGAATAAGATTTTTTCATTACACTTTTTTTCCTTTAAATTATTCAAGTTCAAAGTCTAAAGTATTTATTGTCACATGAACCAAACGATTCAGAATTGTTCGTAACTTCGTAGGAACAGCTGAAGAGAGCCACTAAATGCGGTAGTGAGGGAGAGAAGGGATGACATGCAGCAAATTGTTCTTTCCTTTAGTCAAAGTATTTAGTCAATGGATTTTCTATTGTAACATAACCTAGAGCTTGCATTGCATATGGAATTTGAATTTGTGCACAATGTTGACGTGTGGAAACTTTGGTTTTGTTCTTTACACCACAACTGTTGTGTTGCCAATGTTAAGGAATAGCTCTTTGTAGGTCTAATTCAGATGTCGGCAATTTTTTTTGGTTGAGGGCCACATTGAGCTTTTGAAACCAAGTGAAGGGCCGGATTTTATAGCGATGCATGAAAAATAGGAAATGTTAGTTCATTAAATTGACCCCCCCCACCACACAGTTATGTGCGTGTCCTACTTTTGTTAGGCCATTTCCTTGTTAGTCTGTAATGTTTTTAGTTTACCAAATATAGTCAGTGAAAAGTACCCAACTTTGTGACGCAATATCTCCGGCCGAACGAACCACTCCTCATTATTTGCATTGGCATTATTTTATCAGCGGAACCCCCTCTTTCCAACCATATTGGTACCATGTTGGTATTGTGCAGGATGATGTCCTACACCATTGTAGCGTTGCTATTTTTTCATTTTCACATCCTACTTCCTGTCTGTAATATGTTTAGTAAAAACGCCAAAAGTAAAAAAACATGACCGAATTCGAGGCGCAATAGCTCCGGCTCTCATAAACTGACAGGGATGAGCCAACACCCATTCTTTTCGGCTGATCTTCATCTTTCCAACGTTACCAAGCTTTAGTTGCTAGCATATACGGTTTGCGAGATAATCGGGATACAATCGCGGGAGACTGTGGAGGAGAAAAACGCCCGGCGGGCCGCATCTGGCCCGCGGGCCGTAGTTTGCCCACCTCTGGTCTAAATGATATGAGCATAGCCTATAACCGATGGTACAGTAGGTACAGATGCTTTAGTTAATTTCGCCTGTTTTTAACTGTCAGCTGTTAGTACGTGTTGTTTGTTCTATTTATTGTTTTAAACATAGACTATCGCCAGTGCACATCCATGGATGAACCAAGCAAAATACAACTGGTACGTTACACAAACATAGCCACATCAGTTGTGTTAACTCACCTTTGACGAAGTGATCACTGCACAAACAAGCATTTTCGATTTTATTACTCCCGATCGTAGACGTAGGTTTGCAAGCCATTTTTTCCGGCGTTTTTCTGGCATTTTTCCCCCTTATGAACAACAACCTTTTGTACACAATAAAAACTCCTTGTGGTTTCTCGGTTTAATCGATTTGAGCAACCATAAACGACGCAAAACATCGGCATTTTCAGTTTGTTATAGTGCTTCCTAAATGTAGCAAATCACATCATGCCCTCCATCTGTATTTCGCGCCATGGCAACACAGTGACGTGACGTCATATGCAAACAAGCTATTCGGGTATTTTTTTGTTCGCGCTGAAGTAAATTGAAAATAAAGTCATTTGGTTGGCCAATCCGAGGCCCCTGCACACGTGGGGCCCCTTGGCTGCAGCCTACGCAAGCCTGTGCATTAATCCGCGTCTGCATGTTAGCACCCACGTTCTCTGCATACTCAATCAAACAGCTCTAATTCGGGCAGAATGTGGTTTGGTGTTGTCCAGCTGGAAAATGCATGGGCATCCCTAGAAAAAACATCTGCAGGGCAGCATATGTTTCTCCAACAGGTGTACAAAACTTTCTCCATAAATGGTGCCCTCACAGATTAACAATTTACCCATGTCATTGGCATTGACAAACCCCCATACCACGACAGATGCTGGCTTTTAGACCTGATGCTGATAACACATTGGATCACATGTTTTAGTCCCAATGAATGTGACAACAGGTGCACTGGAGAGGCAACAGCAAGACAACCCTCAAAAGGGAATGGATCTGCATGTAGTTGCCACATACACTTGCCCTGTCCTTATCCTTACTGACTGATTCTTCTTCAGGTTTGTCCTTGTCACTACAGGTTGCATGAGGTAGTACCTGCAGCCCATTCACGTTACACAGATAGTCCAGCTACTCCAGGTTTGCGGTGTCTCCCAGTAAATTCTCAAGAGCATGGGAGAGATACCAGGAGACAGGCTATTACATGAGGAGACCTGGACAGGGCAGTAGAAGGGCATCAACCCAGCAGGAGGACACATATCTGCTTCTTTGTGCAAGGAGTAACTGGAGGAACACTGCCAGAGCCCTACATAATGACCTCCAGCAGGATACTTGTGTGCATGTTTCTGACCAAACTGTCAGAACGAGACTCCATAAGGCTAGACTGTGTTAGCCCTGTTAGCTCCCAGGTTCACTGTGTTAGCCCCGTTAGCTCTCAGGTTAGCTGCGTTAGCCCCGTTAGCGCCCAGGCTAGCTGTGGTAGCCCTGTTAGCGCCCAGGTTCACTGTGTTAGCCCCGTTAGCTCACAGGTTAGCTTTCCCAGCCCTCCTAGTTTCAGGCCCTGGGATGTGGTCCGCAGAATAGGGCCCCCTGTCTGAGTGCTAGCCCACCAAACCACTCTCCTAGCATCCAGGCTAGAATCACTAGCTGTCAGGCTAGCTTTAGCACTCTAGGTCGCACTAGCTCCCAGGCTAATGCCCCTAGTGTTTCTGTTGGTGCCCCCAGCGCTTCTGTTAGCGCCCCCAAGGCCTCTGTTACTGCCCTTAGGACACCAGGTAGTTCCCCGGGCCCCGCTAGCACACATGCTAGCTTTTTCGACCCCCAGGCTAACTCCTCTAGCATGCAGACTAGCTCCCCTAGGCCTTCACTCTTTTCCCATGTCAGGGACCCCATTCCCAGAATAGGGAGGGTTAGGGGCCTACAGAGGAGACCGAAGGTTTGACTGCTACAGAAGAGGGACAGGGTAGCCCATTTTATTTCCCGGTTGGAGGGTGGGGCCCTTTCCTTCGCCCTGGCCCTGTGGGAGGCGGACCACCCTCTGTTGGAGGACCACCAGGGGTTCATCCGCCTGCTGGAGAGCATGTTCGGGCCTCTCCCCAAAATGGCCACCCCACAGCCTCCAGCAGTCTGCCCACAGCCTCCAGCAGTCTGCACACAGTCACCCACGCCTAAGCCCCTCCTGGCCACGGACCTGGAGGTCCTACTCATCCCTCCGCCACCGGGATTCGAGGTTGACGCCTTCTGGGAGGAGTTTGGACCCCCTGCTCAGCTGTCGTTTATGTCCGGACCCCCTACTCAGCGGTCGCCGACATCCGGACCCCCGTCTCAGCCGCCGGTGTCCTCCGGACCCCCCTCTCAGCCGTCACTGATGTCCGGACCCCCGTCGCTGATGCCCCTGTCCTCCGGACCCCCGTCGCTGACGTCGCTGTCCTCCAGACCCCCGTCGCTAATGCCGCTGTCCTCCGGACCCCCGTCGCTGGCGCCTCTGTCCTCCGGACCCGCGTCGCTGACGCCACCACCGGACCTCCTAGACACCCTGCAGCCAGGGCTCGCAGACACCCTGCCGCCAGGGCTCCCAGACACCCTGCTTGTGCCAGGGCTCCCAGACCCCCTGCTTGTGCCAGGGCTCCGAGACCCCTTGCCGCCGGGGCCCATCAAACTGCCTTTGCCCGGGCTGCCTGAACTGCCTTTGCCCGGGCTGCCTGAACTGCCTTTGACCGGGCTGCCTGAACTACCTTTGCCCTGGCCCTCTGTCCCTCCTGACGCCCTCTGTCCCTCCTGACCCGGGCCGCCCTCTGTCCCTCCTGACCCCGAGCCGCCCTCTGTCCCTCCTGACCCCGGGCCGCCCTCTGTCCCTTCTGACCCCGGGCCGCCCTCTGTTCCTTCTGACCAGGCCCTTCTGTCCCACCTGACCCTGGGCCTTCTGTCCCACCTGACCCCGGGCCCTCTGTTCCCCCTGACCCCGGGCCCTCTGCCTGTCTTGCCCCGGTCCCTCTGTTCCCCCTGACCCCGGGCCCTCTGCCTGTCTTGCCCCGGTCCCCTTGATTTGCCCACCCCGGTGTTGTGGGCTTTGTGGGGGGCTCTGTCACATCCAGCCCAGTGAGAACTGAGTTTAATTACTGCCCTGTGTGTTCTATGTTTGCTTCCTCATATGTTATGTTTGCTTCCCCCTGGTGTCCCTACTGTGTCATGTAGGTGTTTCATTTGTATATTGTCATCACCATGGTTCCCTGTAATGTTGATTAGTGTTCCCAGGTGTTTCGTGTTGCCCTCGTCTGTTTCAGTATCTAGCCCTTGTGTTTCCTCCTTGTCCCTGTCGGTTAATGTATCCTGTTGCATGTTCTCCCTGTGGTGTCACGTCGTCAAGTGTATATTTAGGTATATTCTCATTTTAGCCCCTCGTTGCAGTTTTTGTTTGGTATCAGTATTTCTTGAATAAATCACATTTTTTGTCATAGCATCTCCTTCGCGCCTGTCTCTCCATTCACCCTCCTAAGGAGCAACGTGACAATATATATATAAATATATACACACTTTAACCTTTAATATATACATATATATATATATATATATATATATATATATATATATATATATATATATATATATATATATATACATATATGTACATACAGTTGGGCTAATACGTTTGCACTCCCTGGCAGAAGTGTAATATATGTATATATAATATATAATTTATTGTTCTGCACCTTATTTTCATGTTTTATAACTATCTAAATAACTGGTTCTCATTTGTAACAGTGACCTGGTCAAGATAAAGAAGAAGAAGTTTAATTTATATAGCGCCTTTCCATAGCTGAAGGTCACTTTACATTGTACATTACAATACATGTAGACAATCAGACATACAAGATAAACTTAACCATGCAACAACACATAGTTTCACATAAGATACACAGGATACAAAATATTACAAATAGTAATAAAAAAAGTTTTAATAAAGAAATCTACGGAACTCGACCAAACCACTATTGTTAGGATTCTACAAAAAATAACTTTAACTTTAAAATGTTTATCAGTGAAAAAATAATTTTTTGAAAGTGTATGCCAATGAAGTTGTTAACGCAAATGCTCTGCGTTCCATTAACCTCTTTATCTACGACATGATGATAATGTAAAATGTTGATTCAAATAAAACCTATTATGAGTTTTGGCTCAGTAGAATGTTCAGAACCATCTAGATTTCATTTAAATTTCTGATTTGTTTCTATCTAATAAAAATTTAGAAATTAGTGTTGGGGTTGTTCATTGCCGGTGAAAATCAATACCCATAAAATAGTGCTTCAGCCGCAACCATGCTACTTTATGTACTGTAACTATGGTATACAAGCTGAAGAGAAGGTCAAGGTGCCTGTATTCCATTGAGATGACTCTAGCACAATGACATCCAGATTAACAACACCAATAATATTACAAGTAATTTACTGAATAGGCTGTTGTAAGGTTTTGAAAGGAAAAAAGAATATGGAGAACATTTTTGTGTTTTTGAGAGTTATTGAGAGTTTTGACTTGTTAAAGCCAGCGCCCTGCTATTTGTAAACATACAAATAGATATACTGTATATATGTTTCTTTCTAAACATCCATAACTTTAAACTGATTGATTAACTGTGATCGTAACACATGGTATTTTCTCCGGGTTGGCTGATTGTTTGAGAGATTATAGAAAATTCTCAATATTCTCTAATGAAGTATACCAATGCAATTTTCAAAAAAGATCTCCAGTCAAAGTTGTTGCTAGCACTTACACCTAAACAAGTGTATTATCTGGGTTAATTTAAGAAAACAAAAGTGCTGATTTCTAACAGTGTGGGACTGAGAGATCTAAGACCAGCCCAAAGCTGGCTTTAGTGGCAACATATTTGATTATGGTGTGAATTATGGCATCACAGCAATGTAGCTTATATCCGGGCATGATGCATATTGTCCATATGCATATTGAACATGAGTTATATATAATTTGAGCCTGTAAAAGTTATTTTTAGAAATGTACAAACACTTTCTTGATTTAGTTTTATTTGATTAGAACGTGTGCATTCTTCCCCTGCTCTCAATAAGTGCTGCTTTTGTCCAGTAGAGTTTCAACTGCCAGGGAGCCTATTCAACACTGTTGATAAAAGGGTTTAGCTTGAAAATGAATTTTTAATCACCAAAGCTTTATTAAAACATCAAGAGTGAGCAGAAATCCCATTTAATCCAGGCTGTTATAGGCATACATTAGTCAAGCCAGGTCTGGTTCTGAGTGTTTGTAAAATCTGTGCAATGTAGTCTAGTTTGTATATCGTGAAATGGGGCCTGAGAAAATGCTACTGACTCTCATATACGGAGTGAATTGTCATGTAAAATATGCTTGTTTCCATTTCATATGACTAATGTGGTTTCTTCATGTGGTGTGTTGACAGTTTTTATTTTGTTGCCTGCCTTAAGATGTTGTATTGCATTTGATTTGTAAAAATGGAGCCCATACTGATGCAACTGTACATTATTTAACTAAATTCACTGTTAGCAAACACTTACAATACAACATCCAACACCAAATGAAATAGTGTCGAACATTTTGTCTAATTGACAATATTTTGATTTGCTGTCATACCTGTATTTGTTATGCAAGCTTTTTTGTATTTTGAGTATATCAGGTAGCCAAGAACAGCTTTGGAAAGCCTATATTAGTTGTGAAGTTGTCTTTCGGTGACACAGATGTTTGATCTTTACTGAACTAAACAGACCATTTGATATTTTAGCAGACATGTCATTCATTTTGCCACTGGAGAACTGGCAACGAGTATGATAAAAAAAGTGAGACAAAGACAAAAAGGAAGATCTGCAAATGGAAGAAGAGATGGACAGAAAGTTTGTCAGTGGATGTCTGAAAGAGGGAAATGAAAGAGTGAGTGATTGAAGATAAAGATGTGGTGGAAATGGGAACGAGGTTTGAAGGTTTCCCAGTGTGTAATCTGACAGGCTTAGGACTGGCACATAAAGAAATGGCACTATTGTTTCTGTATCTGAGTAAGATTGAGGAAGAGAAGACTTACTGAATTCTGTAAAAGCCCTACAGTATATACAAGATAAGGTGAACCCTGAAAAAGAGAATTACAAAGATAAAGGTAAAACATTATCAAGAACCATTGAAGGCACTGTGCTCAGTAAGATAAATATATATATAATACAGTATAACTGTTCTCATTGCAATATGTGGGTAATCGAATATAATGAAAATTTCACCACATTACGTAGACAGACTTTCGGATATATCTATTCAAATGTGAATATTTGTATGTATTGAATGGCCATTCTACCGGAACATTTCCAAAAATAGACCAATCAGTTAAAATTTTAAGTATTTAGGGAATGTTTAGTTTGGGCATAACATGCTATGTTATTGAGGTTAAGATTACGGTATGGTTAAGTTAAACAGACTTTTTAATAGTTTTGTAAACGTACAAAGCTTACATTTCTATGATGTTAGAAACATACATGTGTACAAATTCTGGTTTGTACAATTTTTAACAATGTTTTATGAATTGCCATGAAAACAGCATGTAAACACAGTATACATTTTATACACTGCATACATTTAAAGTAATACTTTAGAAGTTAAAGCAGTTCTCTAAAGGTCAACATAGTTTCTAATATCGAAGTGACCCCATCAGCATTGCAAACATCTTCTAATTCAGAAACCCAGTTCATATTAGTGCTAGCAGTTGAATTGAATAAATGCTAAACTTAGTGCTAGTAGTTGGGATAAAAACGGACTCACAGAGACTTCATCAGACCTTGGAAAGAAAAGAAACGGACAGGCTGCCCAAAAATGTCTAGTCCAACCTTGTCTTGTAGTATTTTCAACACGGCCCCCATTTCCTAAGGACATTCTTACATTACAGGACTACAATTGTCACATAATGTGAATATAATGTGGTAAATTATAACTCATTTTCGTAAAAAAAGGTTTTAGAGTAAGTGGATGAAAATGTAAATTGTTGTTTGTCACCTTCCGAGGTTGTGTGGAAAATGTTCCCCATGGATACACCCTGTGGTTACTTTGATATAAATGCATGTCACAACTGGGTCAATTGATAGGATATTTAGACATCTGAGTGGCGATGTTACAAGTCAAATGACACTTCCTGTTGTTGACAAGTATCAGATATAACTTAAGTGACACAAATTGGCTGCTTACAATGACAGTATACAAGATGGACGAAGGGACTCCATCCATTTTAACGGAAACTGAGTGAAGCCAAATAGAAGCACTTTTTTGGTGATAGCCGAGGATACTGCGCAGCCTCAAGCTGAGCGTGATGACATAGATGTGCCGTGAGCAACTATATGCGGATGCTAATATCCAGTAAAAAGTCACATGAGCTAAAATCTGACGTGTTCAGTGGACATCTATAAGCCAGACGCATTGCTATTATGATGGCGGATTTGCACTGTAATATTTGTATTTTTAATCTTTTGCATGTTTGTGTGCTGCTGCACTTCCCTGCATGTTTAACCAGCATAGTGTGCATGCACTGTGCATAAGCCTATGTACATTTGACTAATTTACTGTTAAAATAACAATGACATGCTGCGCCATTGACTTTAGACCAGGTTTTTGTTGGTCAATGGCGCGATCACTTTCTGATGCCTCAAGACAGCGCTACACCAAGAATTATCCTGAACATACCTCCCTGTAAGACCAGCACACCCATGGGCACAACGATGGGCGCAGGTGCGTTTGCCATATAAATAGAATAGGAAACTGAGGCTACAATGTGCACAGGCTCACGGCAATTGGACAACTGAACATTAGAAAATAATTTACATTTTAGTCACTTACCTGATGCTTTTATCCAATTTAGGGTAAAGTGCCTTGCTCAAGGACACAATAAAAATTGGCACAGTTGCAAATTAAACCAACAACCTTCCGACTAGAAGTCTGTCTCCCTAACCACTGAGCCATCTGTCGTTGCCCTGTCTGATGAGTTCATTTCTGCTGCGACGATGGTAGGGTTGGAATTTGGCATACCATACAGGAAAGCATGGATCCATCCTGCCATTGAATTAATGGTTCAGGCTGGTGGTGGTGATGTAAGTTCCAATTGAACATCATTTAAATGCCACAGCCAACCTAAGTATTGATGCTGACCATGTCCATCCCTTTATGACCACAGTGTACCCATCTTATCATGGCCACTTCCAGCAGGATAATGCATTTTGCTTGAGTAGTTCAGCTACAATCTTCATTATGCTACCTTCCATGACAAACTTAAGAAATCCAGCTGAGCATGTGTTCACAAACAACAGCTGTGAAACAATCTAGTTAATTTATGACAGCTAAATAGCTTTTAATTTCACTGGTCAAATAACCAAAGTTGATTACAGAATGTCCTTTGCCAATATAGATGGTATAGTGTTCTATTGAGATTAGGATTTCATCATTTAGCAGACTCTCTTATCCAGAGCGACTTTGTTACTAGACGGACATCCACTGCAGCCACTTAGTGTAAAGTGTCTTGCTCAAGGGCACCGCGTCATACAGGCCTGAATCTCTAACGATTGAGCCTGCACATTCCCTAGATCAAACCTTAGTACATTAAAATAATAAAAACATTGTGTAACAAACTAATTTACACATTATAACCAAATTTACAACTTTTCTACCCTTGTGCCCTAAAGCATCAGATAATATTTAGAAGTGACAAGAAGCTATGAGTATGTTTTCAACTTTATTGCCTTGCTTTGTGAATGTGAGAATTTGTCATTGCGAGTGCAATTCAATGAAATTGTTGTCACAGCAATTGCTGTAGTGTGAATTGGCCCTAAGTGAAAAAAAATAAAATAATTTTACTAGTAATCAATTGCATATCTACCTAATGGCTAAACGCTAATCCACAAAGTTGGTTAGGAAGCTGTAGTCATTCCAAGGTTGAGGGCCTCTCCATACTTTCATATTACCCATCAATTTGTCAGTATATATGTTTTTGGTGAAATGTTAACACTTTCCACTGCAGTGCCCAGGATGGTCTGAGCTCTAGGTTGTGTATCCAGTTTCCAACATACAGAGGACCACAGGTGTTATTGCATGTAGAGTGAAAATCTTCTGTTCTTGTTCCAACCAGACAAAAAAGCTACATAAGCTAATAAAAATGTGCTATATCTGCTACATGTCAACAGTATATATTACCTATTATCAATATTTCTAACAATTGTATTGTATAATGTAAATGTAAAATAATTATATTACAGGAACAAATTAGTAAATCAAATACAATAAAAAAATCTGAGGCAAGACTAAAATAAATAAAACATTTTTTTTAATAGGGTAAAAAAGCAACACGTGTTTGTTAATTTCAGTGTGCAAGAACTGTTTTACATGCCTAATATTACCTGCAGTAGAATGAATATGCTTAGGTTTTTTTATCATATTGAAATACCCTTGGCAGGAATATAGTTAGATTTATGAATATATGCATGCAGAGTGCATGACAAGCTGTGTGCTAGAATACATCATGAAATTAGCAACCCTCTTGATACAAATTCTGCCATAAGTTAACATGAAATATCTCCACACATAAAGTATGGATTGATAGATGGACATTATTGCAAATACATAAAAACGCAGATACATTTAAATGAATCGTGTGTGTTTGCCATTCAGGAGATGAGCTAAGGCATGGATCACAGTTAATAATGAACTTGCTGCAATAAAATACTAATCATCCTTGACATGCTAAAATTGGCTTTCTGAACATGCTGAAGTCTGCACAAGTGGTTCCCTAACCAGCTTCACAGGCCACAGTAGCCTTTTTCTATTTCTAACTGATATTGTGAATGAAAATTTGTTCCAATAAAAGTCTATGATAGTCAGTGTTTCGGGTCTGACTATGGGCTCTCCATCTTTCCCCACAAATTGGATTTCTGCTGCCCGGGATTTGGGATATATAAGCCGAATCATCTACCTTGCCATGTCGCTCTCCAGCGACCCCTTTGGTGCAGATCAGGTGCCTGTAAATTCAATCACGGAATTATAAGAATTGGCGGCTCGACAACATGTGGTTGGATGAACCATGTGAGCGCCCTTCACCATCCTGCATCTGTCCAAGGAGTTGTGGAGCTGCCAACAAGGCAGGGGTAGTGTGAAACAAGACGGGATAAAAATGTGAAAAAATTTAAATATAAAGTGCTTTATTCTGTAAATGTTTACTTTTTTTATAAAAATAGTTTTTTTCCCAAAACATTTTCACTTTATTCTCTAAGTATAGTATATCTGAGCTAAAAAAAAATGTTCACCAGTCACCAGTTCATTTAATATTATTTATTTTTCAGAAATACATTTTTTATTTATGCAATATGCTAAAAAAATTGACATTCTGCATGCTTTTGGATTTTTCCAAAGAATGTTCTGCATTTACCTGAACATAAAAACACATCAAAGAGACCAAAGATGTGTTTGTCTTGGTTGATTTAGTAAATATCATCAAGATAGAGACGCAAATCTGTGACTGAGAAAGTGTTTGTAATATTACAATAATTGGTAAAGAAACAGGGTATTAGGAATGAGACAGAATAATTTAGTCAGCTGCCATGCAGGGACAGACAGGTGTTTCGGAGATGCTATGTTATTAAGTTCTAACACCAGCACCCCTAGGGTCTGTTCTCTGTCTTCTGTCTTGTTCAGTTTACCCATGAGGCCAAAATACAACAGAAATCATCAGCTGCTTTTAATTGAATGCCTGGAAGAATATGTTTTCAGCTCATCTTAGCGGACGTTAGATATTCATAGAAATAGAATGGATAGAAAGGTCATTCCAATTCAAATCAATGTAGCAGAATGGTCAGAGTGGCAGCCATTTTTATGGGTACCATTCCATTACAAAGATCTAGCGGCCTACTTCCGCATTAACAGATTTGCGTGTTGTCACCATGACAACTAATAACAATCGCCATTTTGTTGTGTACTAATCGAATGACAATGCCAAGCAGTTCAATGGCCTTTCTATCCATTCTATGTATATGGATAAAACTCTGGTTAGGAGCTAGATGACAAGTATGAGTAATGGAAAGTAATAGTAATGAACTGGCAAGCAGCAGGCCCTGATATCCTTTCTAGGTAGGTAAACATTTGGACTCCTTTTTCAGGCCTAACTCAAATCTTGTGTGAGATGGTATTATGTTAAGTATCAACATACTTTTGACAACAACTGTTACTGTTGCAACCTGGAAGTTAGAGGCAGTTGTGAGGGTATTCAGAGTTAAATAGTGTTTTTTTTAGTAGGGCATGGTGGTTAGGGATGGTTGGTGAGCAGTGTTGGGTAAAGCTACTATTCAGTTACATTCCAGTAACATGTTGAGCTCACAAGTTTTGGGAAGTCCCTAAGTAAGACAAAATGATCAGGTAAATGGAGTTCATATCTTAAAAGTAACCTAAAGTGGTTAGGGATGGTTGGTGAGCAGTTAAGTAGGAGTATTGTTAATCTCACCCTGGTGGTCGCAAGTTTTACTAGGCAAGATGTTTTTTTATTGTTGCTTTTTGGTGAATTTGTTTGATGGCATGTTTGGTCAGAAAAAAAACAAAGCGTATGATCAGTATATTAAAATTAGGATTTGGTGTGTTTGGACATTCGAACCAATTTGATTATTTAAAGTAGCATTTCCTCTATCATAAACTGACAGATATGTGACAACATATTTTAATTAATTTAATGTTATATATTTTTTTTCCACTGGTGCACTATTCATCTAAAACCATTCAGCAAAGTACCAATAACTTTATGTGTACTCTGAAAAAAACAGCATAACAAGTCAACTACTTGATTAATGAGAGCATGCCATCTAGCAATGGCTAAGGAGTTAAAGCTGGCAACAACACCTACTGTACCTGTACTTACATTTAACATTTTAGTGCATTCCTTTTGGTTTTGGTTCCCCATGGGAGTTAAAACTACAACGCTAGCATTACAAGCTTCGTGTTCCACCAACTTTGCTTTTGAATAAGCTACACTGGCGTTTATGCCACAGGCACAGATCAAGCAGATCCGGCAAACCTCTGCAACGTGTTTGAAGATGTTTAGGCAGCAAAGTCCAACAGGCACTCTATCCAGACTCAATTATTGTACTGGCAACATATAGAATACAGATTTGAAATCTTAGTAATGAATTTCACTGTGAGGAAAATTGCCAGCTGCCTTTAAATAGACTTATACATAAACATTCCACTGTGTCTGTCACCTTACAGTAATAGAAAGCCAGTGAGTACAGTTTAATTTAAGAGGTCTTCTGTTTGTTCTGTTTGTTACAAATCTAAGAGCGTTAAGATTGTGTGCCAAGTGATGCGTGCAAGACCCTGGGGCATTCATGTACAGAATGTCACCGTAATCTAAGGAACAAAAGCATCTGCAAAATGTATGTAATGAAAAACATGACTAGTTCATGAAGAAAAGGCGAGGCTTATGTGTAAGATTTTTACTAAGCTGCTGAATGTTGACCTAAATGTCAAAGATTTGTCAACCAAAAAGTAGTTGTATGATTACTTTTGAAAGTTAATTTATTAGTGCATAATTTGTCAACTGGCATTTAAACTTATCTACGTTATATTAAAGTGACAATATGTTAATGTAAATAAAGAACAAGGGAGATGTCCCAACATTTCACTTGACAAAAACAAGCATAATATGCATTAGCTAAACCAGCAACAAATGCACTGCATTGCACTATTTATAATTGAGTGGCTTCTTGTTAAAATCTCAAAGAATTAGCATATTTCATCTGACCAATAAAAGAAGTGTTTGTAATACAAAAAAGTCAACCTTCAAATAATTATGTTCAGTTATGCACTCAATACATGGTCGGGAATCCTTTTGCAGAAATGACTGCTTCAATGCGGCGTGGCATGGAGGCAATCAGCCTGTGGCACTGCTGAGGTGTGATGGAGGCCCAGGATGCTTCAATAGCGGCCTTAAGCTCATCCAGAGTGTTGGGTCTTGCGTCTCTCAACTTCCTCTTCACAATATTCCACAGATTCTCTATGGGGTTCAGGTCAGGAGAGTTGGCAGGCCAATTGAGCACAGTAATACCATGGTCAGTAAACCATTTACCAGTTGTTTTGGCACTGTGAGCAGGTGCCAGGTCGTGCTAAAAAATGAAATCTTCATCTCCATGAAGCTTTTCAGCAGATGGAAGCATAAAATGCTCCAAAATCTCCTGATAGCTAGCTGCATTGACCCTGCCCTTGATAAAACACAGTGAACCAACACCAGCAGCTGACATGGCACCCCAGATCACTGACTGTGGGTACTTGACACTGGACTTCAGGCATTTGGCATTTCCTTCTCCCCAGTCTTCCTCCAGACTCTGGCACCTTGATTTCCGAATGACATGCAAAATTTGCTTTCATCCGAAAAACTTATTTTGGACCACTTAGCAACAGTCCAGTGCTGTTTCTCTGTAGCCCAGGTCAGGCGCTTCTGCCGCTGTTTCTGGTTTAAAAGTGGCTTGACCTGGGGAATGCGGCACCTGTAGCCCATTTCCTGCACACGCCTGTGCACGGTGGCTCTGGATGTTTGTACTCCAGACTCAGTCCACTGCTTCCACAGGTCATCCAAGGTCTGGAATCGGTCCTTCTCCACAATCTTCCTCAGGGTCCGGTCACCTCTTGTCGTTGTGCAGCGTTTTTTGCCACACGTTTTTCTTCCCACAGATTTCCCACTGAGGTGCTTTGATACAGCACTCTGGGAACAGCCTATTTGTTCAGAAATTTCTTTCTGTGTCTTACCCTCTTGCTTGAGGGTGTCAATGATGGCCTTCTGGACAGCAGTCAGGTCGGCAGTCTTACCCATGATTGCGGTTATGAGTAATGAAATAGGCTGGGAGTTTTTAAAAGCCTCAGGAATCTTTTGCAGGTGTTTAGAGTTAATTAGTTGATTCAGATGATTAGGTTAATAGCTCGTTTAGAGACCCTTTTCATGATATGCTAATTCTTTAAAATAGGAATTTTGGGTTTTCATGAGCTGTATGCCAAAATCATCAGTATTAAAACAATAAATGACCTGAAATATTTCAGTTGGTGTGCAATGAATCTAAAATATAT
>JACXGM010000142.1:7941-55801 GCA_016801145.1 Umbra pygmaea
GTGTGTGTGTGTGTGTGTGTGTGTGTTTGCAGGCATAACTGTACCCTGTATGTGTCCTGTATGTGCAAATCCATGTATTTGTTTATAATTTTATTGGAGATTTCCACTATACAAAAGCAGAAAAAAATACTAATTATAATAGAAATAGTATTGAGGAAAGATGTTTATTTTACTGTAAATTGAATACTTCGCAAATTATTTCTTCTTGCTGGTGTAGTTTTACCCATATAGAAAAAGCATTTATTTGCTTAGTTATTGTTTTACCACAGGCAACATAAGATTTTGAAAACATATCACAAATGAAACAATTTAGCTAAACACTTTATGTATAGTTATTCGCAAACTTGTCTCATGAGTATGTCTAATATTTTATTTAATTCCCATTTTTTCATTTAGGATAATCCCGTTCTCAAATACATCTGACCAAATTTGCAGGTCTGATGGAGCAGTGCTTCAAGAGTGATTTCCAACTACTGCCAGAAATCAGTGGATTTATTGCCATTGGCTCAATCGCCCACGACATGCTACCCCCATATGGTGGATGACAAGGTAGCCCACTCATGCTACCCCATCTTTTACACCACAGTTTATATCCCCTTGTATACACTCTAAAATTATACGATCACAAAAACATTACTTAGGAAATTCCCTCACATGGTTGTTCTCACAAGGAAAAGATCTAATGGAAAGTGTTTCAGACTAATACGCATCGTGCATAACCTTGAGGTAACATTCATAGCAGCTTGACAGATATTGTATGTTGGTTTACAATTTTCCACACTAATTGTTCAATTGTGTTGCAGATAAAATTATTTTAATTACATATACAGGGGCAAGAAAAAGTATGTGATCCCTTTGGAATTACCTGGAGTTGTGCATTAATTGGCCATTATGTTTGATTTCACTTTAAAGTCACAGGAATAGATTACTACAGTCTGATTAAATTGTATGTGAACCCCTAGGCTAATGACTTCTTCAAAAGCTAGTCAGGAGTCAACGATCATGATTGACAAAGACCCATTAGTTAAACTAAATTCGAGGTGTTGGTTAGAGCCGCCCTGCCCTATAAACTCAGAAACTTTGAGTTGACTATTCACAAGAAGCATTGCCTGATGTGAACCATGCAAACAAGCTCTATGAAGACCTAACATTAAGGATTGTTGACTGGAAGGTGTTTCAAAAGTATCACTAACAGCTTTGATGTTCATCAGTCCACAGAAATGCAGTTTGACTATAAATGGAGACAGTTTAGGACTGTTGCTGCCACTCCCTGTGAGTGATTGTTTCCTAATGTCAGGTAAAGACTTACAGAAATCTCTGGAACATGCTGAAATCTCTGACTGTGATTTGTAAAAACACTAAACAAGAAGAGTTAAAAAGATGGCACAGCACATCAAAACCTCATGACCTCAAGGGGGCTAAGTGCCTGGACAGCTTGCTATCATCATCGGAAAAATGAATTCCCAAGTTTATAAAGACTTTTTGCAGGACAATATAAGGCCATCTGTCAGCCCATCAAAGTGCAACAGAAGTTGGGTGATGCAACAGGAAAATAACCCAAAACTCAGATTAATTCAAAAACAAAATGGTTTCAATTAAACGAAACCCTTAGTTGAGGTTGTTGTTCCTGCTACAGAATGGTCAACCGGTTATTACATCCAAGAGTTCACATACTTTGTTCACTCTGAATGTTAACACAGTGTGTTAAAAAAAACATGAAAATGTATAATTTATGTTTATGTGTTATTATTGTTGTTTAAGCAGAATGTTTGTCTTTTCTTTTGACTTGTTTGTAATGTAACTTTTTACAGCACAGGAATAAAAGTGTTCAGGTGACGGGACCTTTTAGGTCTTGATTACCCTGTACCACCTGTCCTTCACCTGCCCGATGAGAATGTTTGGAACAGTGTGCGACTGGGGTGCAAGGGGTTGTCAATGTCCTAAATTGCCTACAGGCTTCCTCAATGGAGCACAAATGGAAATCGATTAAACTTCCTGCGGACCCCACAATGTATTGCAGTTTACCTCATTTCACCTCTGCTAACGGAGAGCTGCAGTAGTCGAGAAAGGAGATTATATAATTGCTAAATCACCACAGAATAATTAACAGTGTAGTTGTGTGTAAAATTGTCATTATATTCCAATGAAATGTAATTTGACTGCCCAGAGTAAGAGGTTCAATTTAATTAGCATGCTAGCTGGGTAGCAAGTAGTAACCACCCTGTGAACTTTAAACAAGTAAGCATTCCAGACCGGAAAACTTAGACATTCTATGTTTCTTAGCCCTTTTTATGTTTTAGGAGTGTGAAAAACACCATGAAAGCAGTATGCCTATCTTTCATGCTTCACAAAAGAATTTTTTTAATAATAATGCGTGAAAAGAAAGATATCACATTTATATGTGCCTGCATACCTATGTGTGTATGTGGATATGTAGCCATGTCTGTCTATGTGGGGTGTGTGTGGGGTGTGGAGGGAGCACAGTGTGTAAGTATCCATGTCCTTTCTCTCATTAGGACGCTAAATAGCTAAGGCGCTGGTCCCAGGGGACCTCATTAGAATGGGTAGGGGCAGAGGGCCCCAGACAGCCCTGGCAAACAGCGCTACCGCCCTGCATAGTTATACAGTCTGGGAGATTGACCCACACAGTCACTGACAGCCAGATACCGCCAGATAGCCACACACGCATTCAAATACAGTGACAGAGATAGACAGACACAAACACTCAGACAGACAGAGACACAGACAGACAGAGAGATAGACAGACATGCACAAAAAGACAATACAGATAGATAGACATACAGAGAGAAACACACAGGGTATTTAGCTGACCAGCAGACAGACATGGCTCTGTGACATTATGGAGCATAACAGGGGAATTGGAGAAATGAACAGAGAGCAGACACAGTCAAACACCAGACAGCCATTATGTGCTTACCAATGTAAAATGGACATCTGATGGTGTGTCTTATGGAGGAACCCTGAGTGCCACGGGACATGAACATCTGATTTTCAGCACCATGGCTCTGGACTCAGCACCATGGACAGCGTCTAACAATCAGTCCCATACTGCTGTGAATAGACACTGAAGAGTGGGAAGTGCCAAGAGAGCAAGAAACCTGAGAGATAGAAACAGAGGGATAGTGAGGTACAAATACAGAGAAAGAGAGATAAAAGATACTTTGTCTATTATTGCAACCTGACAAAAGCCTGTGGAGACAGAAGTTTATTGGCTGGACATGGAGGGAGCTTAATATCCCAGGGCTAGCTCATCTCTGTCCTGGGAGACGGATTGATCCCATACATCTATGGACACAAAATGACCCTCTAAGGGAACACAGAACAGAGACAGCAGATGGACAGCGGGACACGAGGAGGAACACACCAGGAACAAACACTCACAACTAAATAGGGGAGCCACTGGACAGAGGCGCTAATTGGCGACGATTGCTGAATGTGTGTTATGTATAGATCCCCGGGTCCTCCTAACCAAGTGTTGAGGTGTCCATGAGCAAGACACCCAACCCAAGCTGCTCCCGACGGGCTGGCTAGCGCCTGCCGTCAGTGTATGAATGAGTGAATGAATGGGTGAATGTGAGGCACTGTAAAGAGTGTTGAATAGCACTGAATAAATGCATTCCTTTTTCTGTTTACCATATTGTAAAGACAGAGGTCCCATGTCATGTGATGGTACTGCTCTTTCTCACTCCCTTCCTCTCTCTACTGTTATCGGGTGCATGTCTCTGTCCCTGAATGTCAGCAGACACAAACACATCCAGCCTGCAGAGCATCACAATCTCACATTTT
The DNA here is from genome assembly GCA_016801145.1 of Umbra pygmaea. NCBI lineage: Eukaryota > Metazoa > Chordata > Actinopteri > Esociformes > Umbridae > Umbra > Umbra pygmaea. The sequence continues at coordinate 11,749 of JACXGM010000142.1, forward strand.
CTGCACGAGTGACAAACATCTATTGGGTGTGTTGAAAAGTTGCCCCTAGCGACAGGATATGAAGACATAAAAGTTCTAGTGACAGATGTCTAATTTTGACCGGAAAAAGCTTTGACCTCACTGTGGAAAGAATACTTTTAATTAGAAGCTGCTCAGTCAGTGCCGGTACGCACGCGCATGCACACACACAAACACGCACATGCACATGCACACACACAAGCACACATTCTCATTCACTGCAGTGGCACATCTTTCCCAGCCCCGAGGAAACAAGGTAATATTTTAAATTAATTAGGACACGTTTTCATGCAGCATATTAAAGTAACTACTATTTATGCTTATTCTGACTTTTCTATAGCTTGTGGGATTTTTCCTGAGGAGCAGATGATGACTGGATGAAAGAGGGTAGAGGCAACCAGTCTAATACTGACGCATCAAAGCGAAACTCCTGTGAGAAACAGCAGAAGATGTTTCCTTTTCCCCTCCTACTAGGATGTTGGCTTTTGAAACATATGAATGGTGTAACTTTCAAGCAATGAGAGTTCCCAACTACACTGTTGATACTCCACGAGCTAGCATTGTCAACGCCGCAGTGGCAGCCATAGATAAACTACCAGGGTGTGGTGTAACATTTCCTGGATTACACGTCAAATTCTTTCTCCGCCCTGTTAGCAGCGTACGCTGTGGAACACACAGTCACCTGTGAGAAGTCCACTCATCGCATATGCTGTAGCGTGGCTATGCTAAGTGTTCTGAGAGGTCTGTGTGAAAGTGGATGTAAACGGATTCGATGGGGAAACGTTGTGGAGAAGAGATGTGTTGTGATGCAGGGTTTGAGTTTCCGATATCGATGTATGAGAAAGGGTAGAAACTGAAGTTAGCTGCTTTCTGCATTCCATTTAGATCATTCTTCATGTAATGTCCAGAATGTGTGTGTGTTTACTTCTGTGTGTGTGTGTGTGTGTGTGTGTGTGTGTGTGTGTGTGTGTGTGTGTGTGTGTGTGTGTGTGTGTGTGTGTGTGTGTGTGTGTGTGTGTGTGTGTGTGTGTGTGTGTGTGTGTGTGTGTGTGTGTGTGTGAGACTTGACAAACAATCCCTTCCCTGTTTCTTTAAGGTACCTCCTCAACAGGTCCTTGGTCTTATGCACTGCCTGAGGATACAGTTCAAGTGTGTGTCTGTGTGTCTCTTGATTGCAGCTGTGTGTGATTAGAGTGTGTGACCAGCAAGTTCTGCTCGGGGTACAGGACTGTTCGCTCCTCTCTCACTTCTCTCTCTCCTTTTCTGTCCTGTTTTTTTTCTTCTATCACCCCTGTTGTTGTTGTTTTAACAGTGCATGGCCCTCCTGCATTCTGATTGGTTTGGTCGCCCTTCAGCAGGTGCCCACTGACGCTTCAGTTGGTCTTGTTTTAGGAAGAAATACTTGGATTTTCACTTAAAACCGAAAACATGAAAAATGGGATCGGATAATACAGAAGAGATGCAGTCTCCAATACATGTATCCATATTCAATTAATTGAGTCTGGCGTTCTGGGAGACAGTAGCTGGCTCCCAAATTAACTAGTACAAAGGATGCTGGCGAGCTCGAAATGAAATGATTGAAGGGCTGATAAACAGTAGTGTTCCAGTCTTCAGTCTGTATTGCTATTTCCATTTCAATTTAGTCTACTCAGCGGATAAATTGAATTCCCGATCACAAAAATAAAGTGTCATTTGTTTTTACTGAGGGAGGAATTGAGGGATGGTTTCTTGAATTGACTGTGTTATTACATTACTCAAACAATGTGATAAATCACGTTCAAAGCTTCATTTCATATTACAGCAATACGGACACTGTTTAATGTGTTCATAATGTAATTGGAAATATCACTTGAGATTCACGTCACAATGCAATATAATTAGCCATAAACTAATGGCTTTACATTTCCATTGAATTGCAGACACACAGACAATCCGCAGGCAGGCATATTATTTAGATTAAGGACATTATTAAAGCAGGGTAGATGTTGCTTCAAAATTGATACTGTCAACATGTTTAGAGCTATTAAAAATGATCACAGAAATGCCACAGGCCAAATGTATAAATTAACAATTGTACCTTACCACATGCTGTTTTTCAGAAGCTTAACAAACATGTTATTCCACAGGCTCAATCACCAGAGTAGGTGGGCGGGGGAAGGACTAGGAGTCTATGACAAACATACGCACTCATTGAGACACAACAATCTAATTGACAGTTCAAAAAGAAAACAGTGAGGGCTTGCAATAACAGGACTGAGACTGCACTCAATACTCTGTTCTAGTTTTGTGTTTCCAGTTTCTTTATGATTTACGTGTAATGTCCCTTTAAGTATGTGAAACCTCTCTCTAGGTTGGTATTTGCTGAGAAAGGGTTAAGGTTAGGGTAGGCTGGTATCTTGTAGATCTGTTGATTCATGATTACGTTCAGCCGTGTTGCATTAGTTAGTTAAGATTTGTGTATATATACGCTGGCCAAACTAGAGAGAGGTGTCAGTCATTGAATTATGTTACGTTATGTGAGATGGCTGTCTGGGAGCGTTTTCATGTAGAACATAAGTTGTAAAAAGTGAGTTGCTGGAGTTAGGATGTTAATGCATACGCTCTGTACTTGTGTGTTAGCTATCAGTGTTGTGCTGCTGAAAGAGCACGTTAAGCTATATAAGTATTAGGGCTGCACGATTATGGCCAAAATGATAATCTCAATTATTTTGATCAATATTGAGATTATAATGATTATTTGTTGATTTTAAACAGAACAAAAGTTTTTGTCACATAGGCTAATTATAACTGCTTTCAAATCCATATTGTGCTACATTCCTGCTAATGTAAAAATATGTGCATCAAAATAAAATAGTTCCTCTTATTCACCAAAATTCATTGCATCTCCTTAAAAATAAAAAAATAAAATGGAAGAACGTATGTATGTTTTGTTGTTTTATATCTGTAAACCATGATGAGAAAGACTTTTCAATGCATATTGTCAAGCCCCCAGGGCTCCTGGACCAGTGTAATTGAGGGTCATACAAACAAGTTTGTGCAGTATGATGTCCTACATCATTGCAGAGTTATTTTGTCATTTTTGCTTCCTACTTCCTGTATAGCACAGTATAGAGTAGACTGAAGTTGTGCTTCTCCATATATGTTGTTCGCAGTGGTGGAAAGAGTACTGAAAATCTGTGCTCAAGTACAAGTACTGTTACATTACTGAAATACTACTCAACTACAATTACAATTACTGGTGTTAAAAAAGTAATTAAGTAAAAGTACAAAGTATTATTCTCAAGAACTACTCAGAGTACTAGTTACTTTTTAACAGATGATGTTTAATGCATCAACAAAAAGTAAACAAATCCGAAAGGGGATTATTTAAATCGATCATTAATTGTTTAGCATAATGTAAAAGAGTGGTACATTTGGTTAAATGACTGCTGATTTAACCTATTGTATTGAAATTGGTTGTACTTATATTTTGTGCAGCTCACACGCACATTAGCTAGTTCTGTCCTAACTGAATCCCAGGCTAACGACACATTCTTCCAGGTGCGGCCATGGGCACTCGTCCTGCATATTTTTGTCCTTTTTTCCACTGTTTTTAATATTGTTGTCCTCTGTCATTCCACTTGGTTTCTGGACTATTGGGATGTCCCCTAAAATGTCATTATAAAAGTTTGTAAAACAAATGGCCATTGGATTGAATAATAATGATATCTGAAAAGACTGCTTTGAATCAAAATTACTTTGATTCAAAGTAGTCAATCCATGATCTGAACCATAATCTTTCGGTAAACATTTAATACACCTTTGTCTAGGGCAGGGCTATACACATACATTTAATACACGTTTGTCTAGGGCAGGGCCATACACAGACATTTAATACACCTTTGTCTAGGGCAGGGCCATACACAGACATTTAATACACCTTTGTCTAGGGCAGGGCCATACACAGACATTTAATACACCTTTGTCTAAGGCAGGGCTATACATAGACATTTATTACACCTTTGTCCAGGGCAGGGCCATACACAGACATTTTCAGTGGCATGTTATTGCTTTAATTATTTAGTTAGACTACAACATGAATATACTAAGATGTGAAGACGAAAGTCTTTTAACGATGACTTATGAGCTATTCGTCTATTTGTTTGTTATGCTACAGTACATAGGCTGTTGTATAATTTGGGTGTTATGTTTCATTTGATTTGGGTTAATTAAGATGTTTTACTGTTATGTGTGATTTCGAAGCAGGAAAAGTAGCACAATCTGATGACAACTATTCAGCAAAACTACTTTGAACCTGAATTAATGCCCTGTACTTGGCTGGGCTTTAGTTAGCTGAAATACACTCGGCTGGTCTGAGCTGGGCTGTACAGTACATGGCTGGACTGGGCTGAGCTGTGGTCAGCTGGCCTTTTTAACTGTACTCTGTGGTGCAAAATTATGTTTAAATTATTGTAAAACCATTGGCTATATTAAATGAGTGGTTTTAGGGGGGGCGTACAGTCATACTGTGTGTGGGGGGGATTGCGCTGCCTGCCCGTCCTCCCTTTCTCCGTTCTGTGTTTTTTTTGGGACGCTCGTTTTTCCTTTTCTTTTTGCTGCTTCCTCGTGGCTGGAGCCGCGTTTTTTGAGGGGGCATACTGTGACAACCTAGCGGGGACGTCAGCTAGGTTGTGGCAGAAAAGGACATAGTTAATGGAAACTTGGACTTATTTAATCTAATACATAATATAGTCCAGTGCTAGGCACTGTGTAATTCTGTTTAAACTGTTTATTCTATTATGTTCTGATGAATATGGGTGCGCCATCCTCTGTCCTACCGGGGTATATTGTGGCCTAATTAAGTAGATTGAGTCCGGCTGGCTCTAATCGGTAATTTCATACTGCCGGTCTCCGCTCTTCTCTATTTAACTCCCGGTAGAGCAGAGGATGACGAGAGTCATTGTATATCGTATATTGATATCTGTACATCTGGATTGTGGTAGTTTGGTGTTGATTGCAGTGCTATTTATTATGGACCCACTATGTTGTGTCCTCACCACGTAATGCGTGTGTAAGTAGTCGTATCATATATGTATTGAGTCTGTGCATATTGCCAGGTCCGCTAGTCGTGTCTGTGCCACGATAAGAGAACAGTATAGTGCAGCCTGAAGTTGTGCTTCTCCATATATGTTGTTCGTTCATATATGTGTCTACTAGAAGTAACATTGATGCTATTAAAAATCAACAAACCAACTACACCTGCTGTCTGCCAGTCTCCCTCTCGTCTACACCACATCCACCTAGCCACACCTGTGACAAGCATGTACGGTTCGCGAGATAATTGCGCTTGACAGCTAATATCACCCGATAACGCAAATTTGATCGTGGGAAGCCAAAATCGTGATCGTGATTATAATTCGATTCATTGTGCAGCCCTAATACATATACCCATTGTGCTCCAGTGGAACCCTGCAACGGTTTATTCCTGTACTGTTTTCCCAGATTAATGTTAAATTAAACCACCATTAATTTTGGTATCAACCATCTACTGCCTTCTTTCTTCAACAAAGACAGCTTCTATTCACAACCTGTAATGACAGATATGAATAGCAAAAATTCTGATCGATGATCTTGGTACGCAGTACCAAAATCCCCAGCAGCACTGAGATAGAGTAAGTCTATGCAGGAAGAGCGTAATGACGTTTTAAATACGCTAAGTAATTACCATGTGACTACACTGATAAGTATGCTGTCATAGAGAAAGATGACTGACAATCTCTTACTCGAGTTTCCCCTCTGACCCTGCAATGCTATTTCAGAAAGAAAACACCATGTTGAGGTTAACAACACTTTAATAAATATATATGCAGTATAATTAACATAACACATAATTATGACCTAATTATTTGGCATAGGGTTCTGTAGCTTAGGGCAACCACACCAACATAGTAAGACAGTATATATACATTGCTTCAACTCACAACCTGTAATGGCAGTTATGAATTACAATAATTCTGATCGATGAGCTTGGTATGCAATACCAAAACCCAAAAACCATCGGAAGCAATGCAGACCACTGATACTACCCATTCCATAATGTTTGGCTGCCTAAATAAAACCCTTCGACCAAGCAGGCATCCTCATGTAGCAGTGAAGCCTGACGGCCAGATGAAACTACTCATACTGTACAGTTGCATACCTGACTTTCCCAAAGGATGATGGTTGAAAACACTTATACCTAAACCAATTTATGTATTCTCATGTATCCACGACCCGCACAGGCAAAATGTACGAACATCCTATATGCGCAAATCCATAAGTTGATGATCTCTGATGTATTCGGTACCAAAATAAACCCTTGACTTAATCATTAATTCTCATGTAACCATGACCAGCACAGGCAAGATGTAGAATCATGCTATATGAGAAAATCAATGATTTGAAAACCTCTCACTTAGTCAGTACCGGAAACAAACCTCGACCAAATCATGTATTTTAATGCAACCGCAGCCTGCCCAGGCAAGATGTAATATCATCTTATACGAGAGAATTAATGTCTTGACGACCTGCTTGACGACATGTTGGTTCATGTCCTGGGTTACCAAAACCAGAACAACCCAACCATATGATCCAGGCCACGCAGATATCCTTTTGCCCACGTTCTAAGACCTGGGATACTGCATTCGTAATGTGGGCAGCTCAACTAGACTATACCTACTCCAACCAATAGTCCGGATCACTAGTCAAAGGACAAATCTACAACAATGCCTATTATAACTGCATCCTGGCTGAAACCTAAAAGTACGACCAGTATGATGCCCCCAGGTAAGGCATGTACTCTCATGCAACCTCTGGCCTATACAGGCAAGACGACTGTCATCTTGACAGCTGAAACCAAAACACCTAGCTACCGTAACCTCGTATACCATGTATCCACTAACACCCACCTGCCGTACACCCATCATAGAAGACCACGCCATCCACCGGAATACATTTACATAAGCAACATAAAACACGAGCAACAGAATTACATGAATTAAGAAAACAACATCTAAAAATAAAAATTCTACAAACAATACCCCATTCAGTTTATTGGACATGATTTGGAAAGGCACACACCTGTCTATATAAGGTCCCACAGTTAACAGTGCATGTCAGAGCACAAACCAAACCATGAAGTCCAAGGAATTGTAAACTGTAGACCTCAAAGACTGGATTGTATTGAGGCACAGATCTGGGGAAAGGTACAGAAAAATATCTGCAGCATTGAAGGTCCCAATGAGCACAGTGGCCTCCATCATCCATAAATGGAAGAAGTTTGGAACCACCAGGGCCCGGTTCCCCAATAACGTTCACTCTTAGCCCGCTAAGAAGACTCAAAAAGATATTACCGAAGTTGTTTATTTTCTTAAGTGTGTTCCCCAAAGTGTCCCTTAGGAAGCTTCTTAACACGCTGTCTCTTAAGTGCGACGTTACAAAGGCGCTGTCCCAAGGGAAGGTGCTGAATTAGTTTGCATCGATTGCTCAGGAATCGATTTTTCACTTCAACGCGAAGGTGCATACGGCGTTAAGAAAGACAACACGTTCTATGTAAATGAAACATTCCTCAAATTATTCCAGTAACATTTATTTTAGTATAGTTTAAGTTATCAGTAAAATATAGACTACTAATTCAATTATCAAATTGTCAGTATACTGTAAGAAATGTGCATCCTGCATTGTCAGATTTACTTAACAGTATTATGTTTGATTTACACAACATGTTGTGTTTCTCCTCATTTTTGAAAATATTATGTTGGATTTATACAACATGTTGTGTTTCTGAGGAGAAACACAACATGTTGTGTAAATCAAACATAACATTGTTAAGTAAATCTGACAACGTGGATGCACATTTCTTACAGTGTAATGTGTTCACACAAGATGTTGTTACTGGTAGACGAACCGGGTATCCCTCGCTAACCATCCACTCTCCTCATCCCGTTGTCCCGCTTTTTGACGTGGGATTAACGACTTGATGTTAAAATTATGTAATAAACTTTTTATTTTTTTTGGTTTACAGTTCCTAATCTGAATTTGGTATGTGTTTGTCTTTATAGTTGCTGAGCAACAGTCACACCAGTGACCGTGTCTGTGTGTGTTTGTACGCGGATTTTCATTAAAAATACTTGATCATCAACAAGATTGTATGTCATTCTGTCATCCTTAATGAGTCAACAACTGGTTCTCTATTGCCATTGGAAACCTACGCATAAAATCTTGCTCTATCTATGAGATACCTTATTTATCAACAAGGAAATTAAGCAAGTGTCAATCTAAGTGCACTGCACATTCATATATAAAGGCTACTTTGAAGAGGCTGCATAAAGACATTAGTTCATAATGTACATTATCTGTGTGTTTGACGCACAGATAATACATACATTGTCTGTGTGTTAAGGCTTCGCATAAGCTATGCATGAGGCAAAGCAGCAGAAAGGGAATCCTCTGACAACCATGAGACCTGCGTTCAATGCCCAATAAATTAATGAAGATGAATCAGCAATGTGACGTGCTAATTTGGGCATAGGTCAACTTTTGACTGAGAAATTATAAGGTGTAGGCTCCTTCGCCAACCTTAAGAGAAGCATGTCAATGATTGGCGTTGCATAGAGCACTTATGGAATGGACACAATGACATGATAGAGTAAAGGTTTAAAGGATTAGAATCACACACAGAACATTTAATGGATGCAAGGTTTGAAAATACCATTTATTTTTCAAAGAAATAAACATTCCATCATAATACGAATCAAAAGAAAAGTCCATTCAATCATGGATGATGGCTAATGATAGCTCAGGAAGTTATTCCAAAACGAAAATATAAATCAATCAAAAACATTGCAATCAAAAGCTGCCTTGACTCAACCCCTGCAGCGTGCAGGGCAGCCCTCTGTGGAGGATGGAGGACCCCACCGTTGCCACCGTAACTGCGCTAGAGTTGTGAGGCTTCATGCGCAGTCCTCCTGTCGACTTGTGCAGGCACCGAAAGCGCAGCTTCCAGATTCCAATTGCACACTCGACAACGTTGCGTGTGCGAACGTGTGCAATATTGTAGGCTCTTTCTCCCACGACCTCGATGAAGCTCCCTGTAGCAAAAACCTTAGCGCTGCAAGCAGCTGGACTTCAGGGCTTAAAGCAAAATTCCGCCGCGTTAGCCTGGCAAGCGCAGGTCTGAGAAGGTCCAGCAGCTCCATAATGACTTGTCTTAAGAGGCGACATTTTTTTAATATAGCCACGTCAGGCAACATGTCAAAAGTTTTGCCGAATAAAACCATTGACATGGACTAAAGGCTCCGTGGCCGGCGCCGTCTTTAATTCAATACAAGGACACGATGGATCACTGCCATAGTTGGTCGCTTACTGGACACCACCATGCTTACCCATTTCTAGATCTTAGCCATTTAGAGCCAAATTTTTGGCAGACTTTAATTATCAAAAGTGATTGCCAATTTAAACGCTTTAATGACATTACGAAATATTATATATAATTACCACATATTAGTCCTGATACCAAATTAAATCAATTTCATAAATAGGCCTGTATCCATAGCGAACAAATTTTATTATTAGTCTTAAAATGTCCATTAAATCATTGTTGAGCCATAGTTTGACTGATTTCTAAAGACTGCTGCACAGTGGTGGCGACTAGTGGCTTGAGCTCAAACAACGCTAAGAGAGAGATTACGAATGGTCCAGACCAACCGTACGAAAGTGTGACTTACAGAAGATATACTTAGCGTACAAACGTTTCGGGAACCGTGCCATGAGGTTAAGAGAGAGGTTAAGGAATAGGTTAAGAACTACTTAGCGATAAGAACGTTTTGGGGAACCGGGCCCAGGACTAGAGCTGGCTGCCCGGCCAAACTGAGCAATCAGAGGAGAAGGGCCTTAGTCAGGGAGGTGACCAAGAACCCGATGGTCACTCTGACAAAGCATCAGCATTTATGTGTAGAGAGAGAATAACCTTCCAGAAGAACAACCATACCTGCAGCACTCCACCAATCAGTAGAGTTGCCAGACAGAAGCAAATCCTCAGTAGAAGGCACATGACAGCCCACCTGGAGTTTGCCAAAAGGCACCTGAAGGATCCCCAGGCCATGAGAAACAAAATTCTGAGGTCTGATGAAACAAAGATTTAACTCAATGGCCTGAATGGCAAGCATCATGTCTGGAGGAAACCAGGCACCACTTATCACCTGGCCAATACCATCCCTAAAGTGAATCATGGCGGTGGCAGCATCATGCTGTGGGCATGTTTTTAGCAACAGGAACTGAGAGACCAGTTTATCAAAGAATGCAGCAATGTACAGAGACATCCTTGTTGAAAGCCTGATCCACAGCACTGCCCCAGAATATGTGTGCCAAGCTTATAGCATCAAGACTTTAGGCTGTAGGTGTCTGCCAAAGGTGCTTATAAAAAGTATTGAGCAGAGGCTGTGAATACTTATGTACATGTGCTTTTTTGTTTTTCATTTTTAATAAATTTGCTAAGGTTTCATACACAATTTTTTCACATTGTCATTGTTGGATATTGTTTGTAAAAATTTTGAGGGAAATAATGAATTTCATCCATTTTGGAATAAGTGTGTATGAAATCTTAGCATACATAACAAAATGTGAAAAAAGTGAAGAGCTGTGAATACTTGTAAGCGCCTGAAGACCCTCTACCCATGAACTTAGAGTCGACTCCAAAACCGATCTCAATGCAGCTCTGAAGACAATCCACACCGATTGTATTATTGCGAAGTCGTGAAGAAAACCAGTAGTGTGCCATGGGTCTTCCGGTGTCGATGATGGAAAAGGATCACCAGCCGTGTCTCGTGAACGATACTATTTAAGTATTGGATCATGGAAGTCAAAGGACAAAGCGTATTATCAATACAAGAACAACAACAGAAATTCCTTCACAAATTTTGTATATTTTGGAAGGTTTCAATATCAATATAAACATGTCTTTATCAATTACCAGATCTGAATATTTGAGATATTTTAAATAGTTAATAAGCCGAAATGAATTGTATATTCACCACACCTCAGAAACCCGTAGGAAAGAGTTATGGATAACACCGCCTATAAAAAATATTGTTATGTAGTCCAAAACACCCTTTTCTCGACTTGGAAACCAGAACCTTTGTTAGATTACTTTAACTGCAGCTTTATTATCACAGACACCATTATTTGTTTCTTTGACCAATGATCACCCCCAAAGGAGACATGCTAACACTATAGAATACAATTGTACCAGTATAAACTCTGAACCAAAAAAAGGACAACAATAAAACGATAGGATATGCACCGGAAAAAACACTCACAAAAATCCCCAAAACCTGCAGAAAAAAGCAACGTAGTTTGAAAACACAAGCATCAACTACAACAATCCAAAATAATGCCAGACAATAAAATAAATGTGATTAAGCCAACATGTAATACGTACAACAGGAGTAGCTCTTTTGATGAAAAAATCAATACCATTAAAAAACAAATCACAGAATCCTCCGTTAAGGAGCATATACAGTGCCCTGCGAAAGTATTTGGCCCCCTTGAAAAAAAAAGATATGACTATGCAATTTCATGTTGCAGCGACACATTTTTATCAGTCTTTACATTAGTGAATCAACTTAAATATTAAAATGTCTAATGAAATGTAATGTCTTTCATTGCTGAAATTTGAGCAGAAAAAGCTTGGCAGAGGCAGAAAAAACAGTTGTCCTTCCATCGGTAATGTTAATCTAAGTTAAACACTCCCGGCTCCCGATGCTGTGTGAACGCGTTCATGTGATTGGCTTATAATTAAACAATCCCACACGTAGGGTGCGTTCTTGTGATTGGCTAAAACAAGGGAGATATCTGATTGGTTGCAGATCATTCCCTGTTAAAAAAACGCATTTGTGTGTCGAGCCACGTCAGGGGAGTCTCAATATTCACACACAAATGCAGTGAGATTCACAGACCACAAGCAGTTTGTAAATCAAGATATATTTGTGTGTGCATCAGAAATACATTTTTTATCCTGTATCCCTTGAATCTTTCACTAAAATAGTAAAGGCCTCAAAGCCCTCCAGCTGTCACCTGGACCCTATTCCAACTAAATTACTAAAGGAGTTACTTCCTGTGCTTGGCCTGTATATGCTAAAATAATCAATTGCTCTCTAGTATCTGGGTGTGTACCAAATTCCCTAAAATTTGCTGTAATGAAGCCACTTTTAAAAAAGCCTAACCCTGACCCAGAAAGGCTAAATAACTACCGGCCTATTTGGAATCTACCATTTCTCTCATAAATATTAGAAAATGTGGTCGCCCAGTAACTCAGTGCATTCCTAAAGACTAATAATAATTACAAAAAACTCCAGTCTGGGTTTAGACCCTATCATAACACTAAGACTGCACTTGTGAAGGTGATAAACAACCTCCAAGTGTCATCCGACCAGAGCGGTGCTTCTGTTCTTGTGCTTCCGGACCTTAGTGCTGCCTTCAATACCATTGACCACAACATTCTTCTAGAAAGATTGGAATCTTATATCGGGCTATGTGGACATGTTCTGGCATGGTTCAGATGCTATCTATTGACAATATATCAGTTTGTATCTGTGGATGGTCTGTCCTCCTAAAAATCAAAGGTATGCTGAAGGTTCTGTTTTGGGACCGCTACTGTTCTCGCTATATATGTTGCCTTTTGGTGATGTCATCCGGAAACACAATGTCAACTTTCACTGCTATGCTGATGACACACAGCTGTACATTTCAGAGAAAAATGGAGGAGCACTAACATTGTACACCCTGGAAGCCTGTGTTATGGATATGAATAAATGGATGACAGTAAATTATTTACTTCTATACACTGAAAAAACTGAAATTGTCACGATGTTGTGTGGTGTAGAGGAGGGAGACAGAAAGCAGATAGATAGATTTAAGATACTAATCTTCCCTAAATTAAAACCTATCCTAGAAAAAGGCCAAACTGGAGAGAGAGGTGTCACATTCCTTAAAGGGACAGTATATATATCACACAACACCATGCAATGCATTGAATACACAAACATAATTGTTTGATTGTGCATCACAGAAATGCTCATTTTAGGTCACAATAAATAAATATGGCAATGAACATAGAGAGTTGTACAGTTATTTCAGAAAACTAAATGTAAAACACCTTGATCCTAGGAGGACCCAAACCCTTGGAACATTCTTCAGGACCATGCGGCCTGATGACTCCTTCCTGTCCCCATCCTGTGCCCACCTCGCTGTGCTGGTGCTCAGTTGTACATCTCCAGAGAGCATCGCGTTCTACCTGCCCAAGACCACCGAACTGTGTTGATGCTACATAATGACTATGGTTACAGCCCACACATTCCTATCTTCATTTTTGGACAATAACTGAACACTGAAAAATAATGTGACCTTAAAGGGATACTTCACCCTACAGCTATCTGGAGGTGCTAGTAGCTCCCCCCAGACATTTGTAGAACAGTGAGATATGGTTCACCCATGCCTGGCTAGTGTAAGAGCAAGATTTGAAATTTCGCGGGGAATTATCACACGCTGACGTCACGGTGAAAATCTAACGGACCTTGGAGATAGGAAAAATTATTACAGGCGTGTATTCGGTCGCGAAAATAAGAATCCCTGTTAGACTGATCTGGCTTTCAAACCTACTCATTAAAGCCCCGGTTGTCCTTGATTTTTTAAGCTATAGCTTGTCTTTCTGTGACGTTTCGATCAGCCGTTTTAATGCTAAACAGACGAGGTGGTATGATTTTTTCAGTATGTAGAGAACTACAACGCTGACTTCCTTGTTCCAAGCCCCGCCCACCCGGCAGGTCCTCTGGATTCTGTGAAACAGTTCGTAACCAAAGTCGCTGGTAACACAATTGCTACTAAACTAGGATTTGCAGATGAGGAATTTTACAACTTGCTTTTACATTCTGAGTGACATCCAACCAACATGTTTGTGCCCGAGTACACCGAAGAACATTTACAACAAATGGAGTTTGATATCCAGCTTCAACAAGGCAGCATGTTCTACATATAGCTAATCCAGTTGAAACGCGGTTAAATTCTAATTGCCTAAATGCTTCTGTGGGAATATGTCTATCCATGTCTACTGAAGGAAAAAGCACTTGCTACAATAGCTTTACTTGTAAGACTTAAACAAAAATGACTGACGACCGCATATGCGTCACTGAATCACTGAAGTTTTCCAGCACGCATGGAAAGAGACGTACAAGAGGACAATTAACAGATGAGTAAGTTTATTAAACCTATTTTTTGTACCTTGATAATGGAGCACACATCATGTCTGTGTGGTAATGTTATTGTACTGTATGTGTAGTGTGCCAGCTGTATTTAGTAGCTAGCTGATTGTGTAAATTACTATATCTTACTATATATAGGCTACTCTTTCTAGATAAAGAAAAATGGATGGAATCACATCGCTTTTCAGCCGCTTTCGGGCTGTAGTGCCGGTTAATTCAGCACGTAGATCCCTTTCGTAATCTTCAGACCTAAAATACCGACTGCAGACCCTAACTTTTTATGGCTTGCTTGTAATTTTTCCAACCAGGTACAGAACACCAAACGGGCATGATGAATAGATATTAGACTACAATTTCAAAAACAAATATGTATAACTTTCTAGCGTCAAGCTCTACTTTTGAATTGCCCATGTTCTGTTACGGTGTGTTCAAATGGGGACGGGCACTAAATTCGCTTGGAATTCTGGGAGTTGTGGTAACTCAAGTTTAGACGGATACAGAAGCACCCCAGTGGATGCGAAAGGAACTGAAATATACTATCAGCTTTTCTCTGATATATTGAACAACAACAGACGTGTATATGACATAAATCATCTATGGTAACGTTTGTAAATGGTATACTATGAAACTGATTTACTGTGGAACACTCCTTTAATACAATGGGCTATGTACCTTCAGATCCCAGAAGAGGACTGGCCACCCCGTTGAGTCTGGCCTCTCTCTAGGTTTCTTCCTAGGTCCCACCTACTAGGAAGTTTTTCCTAGCCACTGTGCATCACTTGTGTTGCTTGCTGTTGAGGGTTTTAGGCTGGGTATCTGTGAAAGCACTTTGTGACAGCTGCTGTTGTTAAAAAGGCTTTATAAATAAATTTGATTGATTGACTACTTACCCACTTAGCCATCTGAAACATGAAGGTAAATCCAAATAAAAAGCGAAAGCTAGCAAGTCAGCCATGCTAACCAAATAAGTGTTCGAATGAAAACACGCAGCAAGCCAAAAGAACCTGCTCAACAAAATAATGATGCAAAAGAAGGCATCAACCATATGTTGCGACGAAAAAACAGCCCTGTAGTGGAATCAAGCCAATACCAACACTTTTATTATATAATACCAACACCAATTACCAATCTGTGTGAATGCAGGTCACAACGCGAATAGCAGCACATCCCACAAACTGACACTTTTAAGTCAAATCCATAGGGTGATAGTGCTGACACGAAATCGCAACACCCACAGCAACAACAGTCTGGCAATACAGAAGAATTAGAACACATGAAGACCCCACGCCATGTGGAAATGCGAGACTTGACTGAGGAACTTTACATGACTAAGGACTTGACCGAGCAATAGCCCCTAATATCACACAGGATAACTTTGGTGCATATTAAATTTATTTAATTATTTACTTCTTATTTTGGCAGACTTGGTCCTCCATAGAAATGTAGAAGATTCTTAAGGGTTCACAAACTTCCAAGCACCACTGTAAGCCTTCTACCTTTGTGTAAAGGGAGGTTACCAATTAACCAGTTAGAGCCCAAAAACCTCTTAATGGTATTTTGCATTCATTTAATTCTCAATTACAAATGGATATATGTTAAGACAGACCCCGCCTGGCCTTACCATGGCTTTCGCTCTGAAGTCATTTAGCTGAAACTCATCCGTGTTTGTCATCTGACGTGTATAGGAATTGCAGATAATTAACATTGCATACCGGTAGTCAACCTGACGACAAATTTGGACAAATTTCAATCCAGCATGTACAAATTTCAAGCCTGTCATACTGTAATAGCTAACAAGTTTTATTTTGTTTTTAAATCACAGATGCAACAATGCAGCGTAACTTTCATTTGATGTACATATGTTATCTACAAACTAACTGTATTGTACTAGCTATAAAAGCTTTGTGTTAAAAGAGAATGCATGCTGATGCCACTGGGAAAGATAAATGGGACAGACTTTTCAAAACACACTTTTTTACAGTGGAGTATTGAAAAGTCTGTCACATAAACATAAATTATCATCAAGGTAATAAAAGAGCTACATGTTACTTGGACACAGTGGTTAAATTAATGCAATGTCTTTATATCTAAATTCGAAATCCGTCCTATCATTATTAGGGAGTGATTGTATGCCTGCATGCCAAGGGATTTCTGTTGCATTTGAGAAAGCACCAGCAACGTCCTGCATCCCATTTCATAAATAGTGTTTACATAAAGCAACCCATCGCCTGATTAGTATTAATAGGCGCTACTTCAGAAAGCTCTTATTCTGCCATTGGACAGTTTTGTATTATTTATGATTGAAATGAAAGCCTTGCGGAGTGCGGATGGAAAATCACTGCATAGGAAACGATGTGCCACAACCAGTTTACATAACGAAGAGTCTGGTAAACAGCGGATTAAGTACACCGCAATACGAGGGGGGAAAAAGAGCAAAGTGATATCTCCACACATTACTTAATTTGGATTAGACGTGGAATGGGGAAAAAGGCGAGAACATTGCGAAACCTTTGATGATTTTCTGCTGCCTTCATAATAGAGTCTTTTTGAGCTTGGGACTCGAGCAAAAGACCCTATAGCTTCTCACAACATCTTGTATCATGTTTCCTTGGTGAAACGAAGAGTACTTGGGTTCAAGAGCAGATGGTTGTTATCTTTGTGATGTTTAGGTAGTATATTGCATGTGAGATGTGCTTTCATATTAACATGTCACTTTTTCACACTGTCTACCCTACTCCCAAAGGCTGAATGTATAGTTCAAAGGCAGGGCCTCCTGTGTGACATTTGGTCAACAGGCTAGTGTTATGAAATACAGTATGGTTGAAAAACATTTCTAATCTCGGATTAGATACTAAGATTAAGATTAGTTGACAAGTCAATAATAAGTGACAATAAATCACATTCCAGTTGGGAATTAACAGATTATTAAAATAGTTTTCTAATTATCAGTTGCTAATGACCAAACCCAAGTAAACAGAATGGCTTGACAAACAAAAGCATTTGCCACCAACACACATAGCCTACACCTACATCTGAAATAAAAATTAATTAAACCTCATTGCAAATCAGGTTTATTGTAAAACTGTACAGATGTAAAACTGTTTGCTATGAACAAATCAAACAAAAGCAATAGAAAATAGCTCAACACAACGAATGCTTTAAGTGGTTTCCCCAATTCAACTGCAAAAGGCAAATGATAATTACTTCTCCAGTCTCCAAATTATTCAACCCATTCATGGCAAGCATCTTTAGTACTTAGTAGAGTACCCTTTTATTTTTTTACCCTCTGGCAGAGTTCCCCAATTTAATATATGGCAATATATGTACATAACTTATGTCTTATATTGGCATATATGGTGGAAACATCATCACATATGATCTCTGGAGGGATCTGAAAATGGCTGCGCATCGAAGCTCCCTATCTAACCTAATTGAGCTTGAGAGGTCCTAAAAGAAGATTGGGAGACACTGTCCAAAATAGTTTTGCCAAGCTTGTAGCATCAAACTCAAAAACACTTGAGGCTGTAATTGCTGCCAAAGGTGCTTCAACAAAGAAATTGAGCAAAGGCTGTGAATATGCATGTACATGTTTTTAATAAATTTGCTAAGATTTCACTTAGATTACACTTCTTTCATCCGCCCCTAGACAATGTAAATTATTACCCTAAAAATTCTACAAAAAATACCCTATAATGACAATGTGAAATTCATATTGTCATTATGGGGTATTGTTTGTAGAATTTTGAGGGTAATAATGAATTTCATCCATTCTGGAATGAGGGTGTAACATCAAAATGTGGAAAAAATGAAGCGCTGTGAATACTTTCCAGATACACTGAACAGTATATGGCCATATATGTATATAATGTCTGATATCAGCATATACTGTATGGTGGAAACATCTTCACATACATTATATGGACATATATGTAAACATACACCAAAAATTGCAATTTTTATATAAGTGACATATATTTCAACATTTTGTAATTAAAGTTTTGTAATAAAAATGTATGGTCATGTATTTAAAAATGTATGTATATTTTCTTTTAAATATATTTGGCCAAATATTAGATTTGACAATTTCCATGATTTTCATTTGTAAATAATTGGGTGTTTGAATCAGCAATTTCATTTTGATCTATCAAATAACTGAAGGACACAGTAATATTTCAGCAGTGAAATGAAGTTTATTGGATGAACAGAAAATGTGCAATATGCATCAAAATTTAATTAGACAGGTGCATACATTTGGGCACCCCAACAGAAATATCACATCAACATTTAGTTGAGCCTCCTTTAGCAGAGATTACAGCCTCTAGACACTTCCTATAGCCTGTAATGAGTGTCTGGATTCTGCATGACGGTATTTTGCACCATTTCTTCTTGCAAAACATCTCCAGTTCAGTAGGTTTGATGGTTGCCGAGCATGGACATCCAGCTTCAAATCACCCCAGAGATTTTCAATGATATTCAGGTCTGGGGACTGTGATGGCTATTCCAGAACACTATACTTGTTCCTATGCATAAATACCAGAGTAGATTTTGAGCAGTGTTTGGGTCCCCGGCGTAACTTCAACTTTGTGACTGATTCCTCTAAATTATTCTCAAGTATATGCTGATATTAGGTGGAATCCATGCGACCCTCAACTTTAACAAGATTCCAAGTACCAGCAGTGGCTACACAGCCCCACAGCATGATGGAACCTACACCAAATTTTACTGTGGGTAGCATGTGTTTGTCTTGGAACGCTGTGTTCTTTTGCCGCCATGCATTACGCCCCTTGTTATGACCAATATAACTTTATATGTTTGTATACCTCAAGCAACTCTGTTTGTGGCATGTGTACAGAAAAGGCTTCTTCCGCATCACTCTCCAGTACAGCTTCACCTTGTGCAAAATGTGCTGAATTGTTGAACAATGCACAGTGACACCATCTGCAGCAAGATGATGTAAGACTTTGGAGGTGGTCTGTGGGCTGTTTTTGACCAGTCTCACCATCCTTTGCCTTTGCCTCTCTGATATTTTACTTGGCCTGCCACTTCTGGCCTTAACAAGAACTGTGCCTGTGGTTTTCCATTTCCTCACTATGATCCTCACAGTGGACACTGACAGCTTAAATCTCTGTGATAGCTTTTTGTAGGCTTCCCCTAAACCATAATGTTAAACAATCTTTGTTTTCAGGTAATTTGAGAATTGTTTTGAAGCCCCCATGTTCCCACTCTTCTAAGGAGAGTCAAAGAGAACAACAACTTGCAACTGGCCACCTTAAATACCTTTTCTCATGATTGGAGGCACTTGTCTACGAAGTTCAAGGCTTAATGAGCTCACCAAACCAATTGTCTGTTCCAATTAATCAGTGCTAGGTAGTTACAGGTATTCAAATCAACAAAATGACAAGGGTGCCCAGATTTATGCACCTGTCTAATTTTGTTTTGAATAATTAGTTATTTGATAGATCAAAATGAAATTGCTGATCCAAACACCCAATTATTTATAAATTAAAATCATGGAAATTGTCAGGGGTGCCTAAACTTTTGCATACAAATGTGATTCTTGGCTTTCATCCATCTTGGCATGCTCTCTACCAGTCTTTCACATTGATGTTGGGTGACATTCCTGGTGCAAAAATTCAAACAGCTCTGCTTTGTTTGATGACTTGAGTCCATCCATCTTACTCTTGATCACAAACCAGAGGTTTTCAATGGGGTTGATTTAAGAAACATTTGCAGTGGTCTCTTTTTTTGTGCATAAATATATGTTCTCAAATACGACTGTCCAGATGCAGATGGTTTCAGATAATTTTCAGAAAATTCAGATAGATGGTAAGACCACCCAATACGTTTCCTGTCACATTTGTTGGTCGTGTTTGCACAACCCAATGTGTTAACAAGATGTTAGGGACTCATTAGATGATCTCTGAATAGTTACCCCAGGGCACAGCTTAATGAACAAAGTAATTATCTAGGTGTTTTGTTGTATTTCATAATTTTCTATGATGTAAATATAGTGTAATAGCAGAATATTGGAATTCGATTTTAAAGGGACCCTCCAGCCTTCAAACACGTCATAATCGTTTTCCATGCCGTTTTCCCAGCATCCTAGTAAAAAGAAACACCTTTTCAATGCGTTCTACACTTCCTAAGCTGTCCTCCATAGGTTTTTGAGTTCACTCAACAGTGACGTCACTGATCCTTGAATGAAACTACAGGGGAGGAGGTCATAAAACTGCATACTCTGTCCATGAATAGGCATACTATGGTACAGTGGGTGGCAGTATATGTACCTTTAAAGAGTGGGAAAAAGAAATGTTTTTGCTTTCAACCATCTCCAGCCAAGAAGACGATTAGATTTGTTGGTTACATCTGTTTGATTATTCATTTGAGTTTTGAGAAAAACAGCCAGGCCAGATGGAAGACCAAATTATCACAGGTAAGGAGCTGATTTACCATTATCTACTTGGCTGGTGTTGGCCTTTATTAGCTCCAATATTGTAATTGTGTGAATGCTTGGAGGAAAGACGTAAAATGAATAAAAATGACAAACAGAATACTGCTAACTCTGGTATATTTAAAGCCTGAGTTCAAGTTGTATACTTTTTGCTACAATTGTTTGGAAATAACGAACAAAAGACAGGTTATACTGTAGCAATGGCTGAGTGGTTAACTGGCTAACTAGTCTGTTGTCTAGGCATTTCATCCAGCCCCCTGCCTATCTGGAGTGGAGTTAGCAACATTAGCTTCAATGTAGCTATCGGTGATTGTGTGAATACTTGGAGGAACAAATGTAAAACTTTAAATAATCCATTGCAGATTCTGGCTAAATCTGTACCCAATGAAGCGTTCTACGGCTTGTAGGTCTGGGGTGATATTGTGACCCGTAGCAAATTTCGACTCCACCAAAGCGACTCGCAGTGCGCAGGTGCAAAGTTCTAAAATCCGATACAGAACAAATCAAACTGTACTCTCGGCTGTTTTGTCCTTAAGTTAAATTCAACTCTATCCTGATACATGTGAAATGTACTTACCAGTAGATAGTCTTCATTGATTTTAGCCACTTTACATATATAAGTTTGCTTCAAACTAGGCATGTGTTTTTATCATTATTATTTAGCTAACTATAGCAACAGGTTAATATGGTTTGGGTAAGTGTTATAAAACATTCTGTATCCTTTTCTGGAGTAATCTTTGTAGCCTAGAGTGGAGTACTATTGGAATCCTTGTTTGAAGTACTCTATGTAGGTTTCTTTTGCGTACTCTCTGTATACTTGTTTGGAGTACTCTCTGTAGCCTTCTTTGGAGTACTGTATATAGCTACAAAAGTTTCTGTTTGCCCTTTTCACTTAGTGAAAATTCGCTTCTGAACCTCCTACTACCTTTAAATACTTGTCTTTGCTCACAGTTTAATTGAACCAACATTCCCAGAAGAGAATACATATTACTTTTTGCAATGTCATCTGTTCGGCATGGAACAACATCTCTGTAGAATCCTTGATGAATCTTTGCCAAAAAATTCAAACTTTTTGAATCAAAATGGGTTTACAGTAGATAGTTGTGTAGATATGTACACAGTGAATTCCAAAGTATTTTGACAGTGACCTGTTTTCTGCTCTGTATATTACAATACTTTAAATCCTAATGTATACAGTACCTATGGGGTCAAAGTGCTGTAATCTATAACTTGACGATGTTTTCATCCTTATTGTATCAATAGAGCATGTTTTACATCCCCTCTTTCACAACATGTTTTACATCCCCTCTTTTTTAGCATGCCAAAAGCATTACAATTGGTCTCACAGTTGGTTATTTTTAGATGGGTGTGATTGCTTGAATGATTTGTGTATACACAACATAGCTGTCAATGTTTTGTTTTGATTCTAGGCTTTGCATTTGCATTTAGATTTTGTTGTTAGTGTCTGACAACCAGATCACAATCAAATCAAAATACATTTATCAGAAACATTGCGAAAACATATGCTGTACCAAAATCAAATTTTACGTAATTTATAGATGCATTCCACTCACATGATCAACTCTTTGAAATTGCCAAGCTCCTCCGAAAAACAATTTGTTCAAAAAAATGTAACCTAAACTAAAAATGACCTAATCCAACCACAACTCTACTTCATGTGTGCTGCAGGTTGTTTGACGAGGGATTGGATAGCTCTGATTAATTGGAGTGAATCAGACAATATTCTAATTTTGTGTCTAAACCAGGGAGTGGTTTGCAAGGGGGGGCTTTCCAGTTCAGATGGTATACTACAAGAAGAAACATTTCTGAGCCACATGAAGGAAATGTCCAGGTTATATTTAGCTGAAAGTATGTATAGAGCCAGTAGTGTTCAGGAAAAAATTCTAATGGACAGATTCGACCAATGGGAAGCTTTAGCAGATTGATGGAAAGTCTGGCAGAGAAAATAATTGGCCATGATCCGATGTTTACCATCTCTTCTTTGAAACATGGGGGTGTCTGGTGAGATCTATGAATCACTGTCTTCAGACAATCATTTCAGGCAAAGAATATAAGAAGTACTAAACATGACTACTTCATTATACATTATGTTTATCTGACTTATTATGGGCTGCCTGTGCCAAAGATGGTGTACTGGTCTAAGCTCCTGACTCTGGAGCATGTGCCCTGGCGATGGCAGTTCGAGCTCATCCACTGTCTGTGCCCTTCCTTTCTGTCTCCCCCTGCATGCATGTCTCCCTAGCCTATGCTTCCTACTGTCCTGTAAATAGAAATAAAAAAAACTAAAAATGCAGGGTGAGGCTGCCCAAACCTGTTCCTAGAGATCGAACACCTTGTAGGTTCTCTCTTCAACACCAGGTGTGAGTAACCTAATTTAACTTTAATTTAGCTGATTATTTGAATCAGGTTTGCTACAGTACGGTAGATCTCCAGGAATAAAAGCTTGCTATCTAAATGCTACATTTGATACAGAAGCTACCGTAGCGAGTTTTTGACAAATGCTATTTATTTTTTCATGACTGTCAAACTTTTAAAATACTTCCCATTGGTCAACAAATATCACAAAACTCCCCATTTAGAGGTCAAATTATTGTCGTGACCATGGCAAATGACAATGTGGAAATGTAGATACAGACAAAGCTTTTTTACAGTGGTACAGTCCCACAATAATTGTGAATTGAAAAGTCTATCAACATATAATTATGTTGCTCGGTTGCCAAACTCCTATACATCTATCTATATTTTATCATCTACACTTAACTCTCTATTTCATGAGTCTCCCAACATACAATTTCACTGTTCACCTACATTTTTACATACATTGATTTCACCTCAGGACACTATTTTGGACACAAGAAGGAGTCTCTACCATGGGAAGTTATATTGGAGTTTGAACCTCGAAAAGTTGTTTCTACCCCGGTACGTTATTTGACACGAGGGGTTTCTCAACTACCGTACTACGACCAGCCGAAGCTAGGTAGCATGTTGTATTTCAGTTGCTTTACTCTCTTTCTTGCTAACATAGCTAAGTTAGAGGCTTGGCTACACTGTTACACTGCACCCAGATCTCTCTTTTGATGAACATGTAAAACATATCTCAAGAGCAGCAGTTTTCCATCTCCGGAACAATGCAAAATTTTGAAAACTTCTGTAAAGGAATGATGCAGAAAATTTAATTAATGATTTCTTTACTTCAAGATTGGATTATTGTAATGTTCTCTTTTCTGGCTACCCAAACAAGACCCTAAATAAACCTCAGTTAATGCATTACACAGCCGCCAAAAGTTTGATTAGAACCACAAAATCTGAACATATTACCCCAATTCTAGTCTCTACACTGGCTGTGTATTAAGGCTAGGACTGATTTCAAAGTTTAACTGTTAACCTACAATGCACTATATAGACTTACCCCTACTTATCTGTCTGATTTGGTCCTGCCATATGTACAGTCTCTTATGAAAAAAGTATATCAAAGTATACTACAAGTATACAACAAATTGGATAGTACACTTGTAGTTCACTATTCATATAATTTTAAGAAGTATGCTTAGAAAATAGTTCACTTTTGATATACTTTTAAGTATGGTTAGAAAATTGTTTACTTTTGATATACTTTCAAGAAGTACAATTAAAAAATAGTTAACTTAACACTTCAAACGTTTAGGTATGATGTACATCATAGCAAAAACATTCAAAATACAGTACATTACAAGTTTGTAAATCCATCAGGTATATTCTAATTATTCATGTCTGGAAAATCTATTATGCATTGCACATTGAATCTTGTTTGTTACTGAAGCTGTAACCTTAACCACTCCCAAAACATTTTGAAGCCCAATACTCTTATACTAAACAAATAATTATCAATTGAAGTAAACTAAAAATTCACTACACAGGTTACTTTAAATTATTCAAAATTATACTTTTAAGTACTTTAAGAAGTCCACTTTATAAACTAAAAGTGCACAACACAGGTTATTCCAAAGTATACTTAAAATAAACTATAAGTATACTTTAAAGAAGTGGTCCTCAAACCCTTCCATGGAGGGCCTGGTGTATGCTGTTTTTTGGTCTTTACCTTCAATTAGAGCATAATTAGGACCTAGACTGCCAGGTGAGGGGAGATCCTAACCAATTAGTGAGCTACTCCATCGGGCTTGTAACAAGGTAAAAGCTAAAACCTGCATACACTAGGATGGCAGCACTGTTGATGAACCTCCCATGCTGGCTTGCCTGGCAGGCTTCCTTCTCTCCACTGGGATATCCTCTCTCCATCGCCACTCAGGGGCCGAGTCACTGGCCTGCTCATGTTGCCCCATGATACCCCACACTTGTGGGATGGGAGTACACTGTGTGCAGCACTAAGGTCCAGAAGCACAAGAACACAAGCACAGCTCTGGTCAGATGAAATTTTGAGGTTGTTTATCACCTTCACTAGTGCAGTCTTAGTACTATGATAGGGTCTAAACCCAGACTGGAGCTTTTTGTACGTATTATTAGTCTTTAGGAATGCACTGAGTTGCTGGGCTGGACTGGTGCCCACGTCACTGCTGTTGGTTATCACGTTTCCACCAGGTGACTCCAGCTGTACATCTCCAGAGAGCGTTGGGTTCACCCAGCCCAAGACCACTGAACTGTGTTGATGCTACACAAAGACTATGGTCACAGCCAATCCATTCCCATTTTTGGACAATAACTGAACACTGACCTTAATAAAATGGGCTGTGTACCTTCAGAGCCCCCATCCGATACAGTCAGAAGAAGACAGGCCACCCCCTTGAATCTGGCCTCTTTCTGGGGTTTTTCCTAGGTTCCAACTACTAGGGAGTTTTTCCTAGCCACTGCGCATCACTTGTTGTTGCTTGCTCTTGGGGATTTTAAGCCGGGTAGCTGTCAGTGCACTTTGTGACGACTGCTGTTGTTAAAAGGGCTTTATAAAATAAATTTGTTTGATTGAAATTGAAGTCCCTGATAATTGTTGTAAATGTGAAAAGGCCCCCAATTTGTCTTCAGATCTATAATGTTCATCAATTACTCACACCTGTGAATAACTACTTACTTGTCAATAATTCTCCCTGTGACCAATACATCATACATTTGCACCACACAAACACAAAAGAAAAACAGTAACCATGACAACCCTAATCAAATATTGAATCAATCTTTATTTATATTAAATTAAAAATATATTTTTGACAGATTCATGTAACAAATATGAGGAACAGTATTTTTCTATGATATAAAGCTTTAGGTCTAAAGTTCAGTGGACCGTTGTAGCCAATGCGGCCAACATAACAAGGGAAGAAGAGATTAGGATACCAAGGCTGAAGCGGAGAAGGAAGAGACTTACTATGTGTCTCTACCAGTGTTTGACTACATGTATACATACAGTAGGCATGCAAATAAATCAAACATTACATCAAAATAACTTTTAGTAGTTTTTCTTCACATACTGTACAGGCTTGTCAGGTGGGAGGTGCCTTGCAATAATACTTACTAAATTTTCCACATCTTCCAATTCAACCTTGCATTCTTTAAACATGACAATTAATGGAAAATACAGATGACAGGGTGAAAATATGTTGGAACTCTAGGACTGGTCAACAGATAGATTGATGGGATAGTACTGTATACTAACTTACTGTACTTAAAAAATGGGCATCAAACAAATGCAAATGCCAGGCCGAATTTGCAGAGATTCTCTGAATGCCTTCATGAGACGGGAACAGAGAAAGTGCGAGAAGGAAACTGGTTTACAGAATATGTTCTTACTATGCTCTGACAAATCAGTTCTGACAAGAGGTGGGGAAACAAAGATAGGGTAGAAACTGCCTGTCTTTCTAACTTCACCACATATATTAAAAACAAAAACTTCGATAGCGATGCTTCATCCAGGCCAATTAGCCATTCTGACTGGTGATAGACCAGCAGGTGTGTTTCACATCTCAAATCAAAATGTACTACCCATAATATACTCACTATACATATCTGACACCTAAATGGTGGAAAAAATAGCTAACTCCCAGACAGAAAAAAGATAGGCAAAATAAAGTAGGGGAAAGAATATATACAAAACTTTGAAAATCAATACAAAGGCAAATTATCCCTTTCCTACAGTATATACAAATGTCTCTGGGTCGTCTCAGTGCTCTATAAAAATACTATTCACATTTTGTCATGGGACAATAGAGTGTTCAGTCTGAAGGAAATTCCAAAAGCCTGTACAATTGTATTGGTTCAACAGGTAAATCAATTTAAAACAGAAAACCCAGCCGAAATCATGAGTCCACTCAACTATGACAAATCGTGCAAATAAGATGGCAAGATTTATGTGTTGCGGCTATAAAAACCCAAATTTCATGTTATTAGATAAGCAATAACAACACAATAAAATTATGAAATATGTTCAAGTCTTCTGAATATTATGTAAATTGTTACAAAACCATCACACATTATGACTAAAATAACAGTAGAAGCCAGAATGATTTTAAATTCTATTCAAAATTTAAGAATATGTATGTATGTAAATGTAATGTATACATGGGTGAAAATTAATACACACTTTAAATGGTTTTACCTTTGTGATTAGACATTACTACAGATTTTGTGCTACTGATTTCATTCCAACTCTGCAAAACTTTCCTTAAACTGGACAGAAATTGAAAATACTATGAATTTAACAAACACTTGTTAAGGGAAATAACACTCACATTATGGTACCATGCATGATGATATACAGAACACAGAATATAAAGATTCACTGCAGTTGTGGAGTACACAGTAGGTTTGTGCTAATGACTGCGGCTTTGAATACTTTCTGGCCACAAAATGTTTCGGTATACAAAGGGATCAAAACCTTCACAATGCCAGATAACCCAATTGCAACCAAGTAAAGACGTTGATTGCGTGACGTCATCGAGACACCTGAGAAATACATCATATATCTGGTTGACCGTCACATAACCAGATTACAAAGATAGGTTTATTTTTGTGGTAGAAAAAAATGTGTAGTGTTGGCGGCTGGAAAACTTGAGGCAAACTGTGAATGTCCTATTATGGACACCGAAAAATTTTGAATCCCTCTGTTGTTGGAAAAATACAGAACCGCATTTCATTTCAGTCCTTCAGAAAAACAAATTGAAGACACAACATTAATATTTCACATTAAAATTAAATGTTGTTTCCAGAACTGTTTGGGTCCAAAGGCATTACAAAATGTTCCTTCATAAAATAATCATCATCATAACCAGAGGCAACAAAACTACACAAAGCAAACAAATATCACAAAAATATGGACACTTCTCATTTAGTGTACATCAGTGTAACCTTTTTACCTGATGTTCCTTTTTCAATTTCCTTCACATATCTCAACCTTGTAGGCAGGAATGCGACATGCATTTGGAATAATTAGGTTGCGCCCAGTGATTGCAAAAAGACCCCCCACAAAAATAATAAAAAAACATTGTATTTCACATTTTTCCATTTCCTGCTAGTTTAATCACAGCGCTCCTGTGGGTAAAACAACCACACACAGTGAATCAGACATATTAATACCATACTCCTTTCTGCCATCAGTATGGCTAGGACACATCTTCTTACATTGTGTGATGAAATATAGACAAAGTAGAGGAAAATCGAGTCGGCCCACAGGAAAAAAAAAACACGTGGCTCTGTAGATGTGGTTTGAAAATGAAACTGAATGCCTTAATGCATGTTTCCCTTGCGGTTGTGCACGTTCCATTTCTAGCAGCAGAGACTGGCTGGCAGTATTCTCGTGTGTTGATGAGGCTTCGGTGGTAATGGTAGTAATAGTAGAACGTGGTTTAACATTTCCTACGTCTGAATGATCAGTAATGTTGTCGAGGCACTCATTCACACTCTTTCAATTTGTCAGAGTTACACAATACTTGTTTTTACCGGACAAAATGCCACAAGCACAGAACACAATCTGTTTCTGTATTCCATTCGGGACAGCTAGACCCTTTTTATCAGGTGGGATCGATTCAGTTTTTAATACATGGAATTCGACTTCATTTAATGAGCTGACCAATCTTCATTGAAAACACAGTTGACGTTATGAAATGCATTTTGCTTCACTGGAGTGAAAGATAAACCAAGCTCAACCCCTTCATCAAGTAGCCGTGTCGGGGGCTCTGAAAGACCTGTGGGAACAAAAGTGTCTGTATCAAACCTCTGATAGTTTGGATTTATCTTGAGGTGGTGGTAATCCTCTGGCAGTGCAGAGGTGGAACTGGAGGGGCCAGAGAGCTGAGGCTGGCTGAAATGTCTTTACCATCAGCGGGTTTAGTTTAGCAGCCAGGGCCGGCCCCAAGCATAAGCAAACTAAGCGGCTGCTTGGGGCCCCGTGGCCACCAGGGGGCCCCTAATCATGTCCTCAGGTGACTCTGCATGGTAGAAGGGGGCCCCCAAATCCAATTCTGCTTAGGGCCCCCAAAAGGCTTGGGCCGGCACTGCTAGCAGCCCTTAGTTCAGTAGATCCACCCCACACTGTGACTATCGTCACTTATTCCCTCTGTGCCCCTCTGTGGGGTTCTCTTCATCCGTGTCTTATTCATCCACTTCTTTCTCTCCTGAAACTCAATAGATACCCGTCTGTCTCTCTTCTTGGCCTGTCTCTCCATTTAGTGAAGTCCCCACCTGGGAAACAATGGCTCTATATTTAAGTCATTTTGCAAAAGCTTTTTCAGAGTAACTTTCTAACTTTCTGTCCCATCCCGCCGTCCAACGGGATTCATAACGCCATGCTCTTCTACCTGAGCCACGCCCCTATGTGCCCAATCTCTGTCCGTTGTTTAGTTGTTGTTTATTCTCTCTGGTCTGCAGGTGCTTTTGTCATCTATGTTTCTACTAAGATGGATGCCCTCCAACTCTCTTACCTGCAACTGATTTCCTGGTCCTAATCCAGACCCAGAGTAGCAAGTTATACCGATGACTATTTAAGTATGCTACAGCAGTGCTCCTCATTATCCTCCAATTTGCATTACCAACTGTTACTGCAAACTCTGTGTCAACGTGTTAGGCTCCACTCAGCATGACCTCTCTTCTGAGCAATAAAGAATCTCTAGAGAGAGATAATTGAAAAGATATATTAAAAAATGCCTTCCACTGAAGCCTGTGATTAAGTAACTCATAAAGTGTATTTTTTAAGCAACCCACTTGGTTTGCAGTAGTTTTTGCTGTGATAAGCACTATTGAGTGAATAACGTACAACACCAATAAACACCTCCCATAAAGCGAAAAAAATAAATTATATATATATATATGAAATCGTTGACCTACACTGAACACACAGGTAAGAAGTTATGGTTCCAAACACGTGATATAAATATTTACGGAAATGTAATTAAATGTGGAAAACAGTACCAGGCTTGGTCACTGAAATGTTAGTTACCATACATACTGTAAAAGATGAGTAACACTAGAGTAATGGTGATGTATTATCTACAGTTTATATGTAAGGTATATTCCAACATACAACAGGGTTTGGCTGTCTTTCTCTCTCACCCGAGTTCATTTTGTCACAATAAAAGCCATGTAACATTCAGTCCTCTGTGTAACACTTCATTTCTGTCTCTTCTTCTTGTTCCTTGTCGCAGTTCTCTCGTACTGACTGGAGAGTGACTCGGAATCGCTGTGTGCTGTGTATAAACAGTACATTATGGTGAAGCTTCATCCATATTGCATTTCTCCACTATGCTTCACATCGCCACTGCACGTCCAGCAAGTCCAGCTTATGTACACTTAGCTGTGGTTGGCGCAGCTAGCACCTGTCTTCATTTAGTGGTTATTACTCTTGTTAATGTGCCAGTTAATGTCCATCCTGGTGGTAAGGATGTGAAACTTGGCCAGGGGGTTTAGTTGGTTGAACTCTAGGAAGGCTCTGCTTGCTTCTACTCTGGAGAACGTTTGCTAGTTAGCAAGTTCCAAGTGTCAGATGGTAGATGTTTTTGGGGTGGAGGGGGCAGCTCTCGTGACTGTATACAGGGGCTGTTGATGCACCGATTGGGAGGTAAACCAGAGAGGGCTAGGTGCTGGCTGGTCTAGCAGCTGGAGAACAGGTGGATGGACGGTTGTTCTGGCTTGTATTGGGTTTTTACACCACTGTGTTCCGCTGTCGGTAAGGGGGAGGGGGTAGAACCGAGCCGGGCTTGAGATTCGGTGAGAACTCAGATAGGTACTCTGGATTTTCGGCCACCGCCGGCCTGATGCGGCCATTCTGTTTGTAGAACAGCTTGGCGTTGGTGTTGCCCGTCTGGACGGCGCCTAGTATGCCATCTTGGGCGCTACCCAGCTGGTTTGATGGCTTGGGCGGCAGGCTATGCTGCCAGTATTCTGGGTTGTCAAAGGTCACTTTGAGCTTCTTGCCAGCTGCTTTTCCTGTCGTCTGATGCCCGTGTACCTGCTTCAGCATGCTGCCAGGGTGGGCGGTGTGACCCTGGCATGGCGGCACCGTGCCTTGCTCATCCTCAGGTGCCGATGTGGAGATGGGACCTTTCTTTACCCCTGACCTTTCAGGGTGGCAGACTTGGTTGGCTGAGGGTCCACCTCCACACTGGATGGGATGGGACTGGAGGCCCGCATGGGCCCTCTGTGGAGAGTGGCCTGATAGTGCCGAGATGCCGGCTTTGACGCTTATACCATGGAGCGTGTGAACAATGTGGCTTGGGGGTGGGTGATTACACCCGCCGTGCGGTCCGGAAGGGGAATTATGCATGGGTGCCAGGGGGTAATACGGAAGGCCCGTTTGGAGGGTGAGCTGGGGGTGGGAGCCAACGCTGATAGTCGATGGTGCGGTCTGAGGTGGGAGACTGCCATTCTTTCTCAGGACCTCCAGTCCAAGTTCGCCAGGGTTGTGGAACGTGTTGAGGTAGAGGGGCTCGTTGATGTACTCGTCCTCGCCGCCCTTGGCCTTGCTGCTGGGCGTGCTGTGGTAGGCGGGGTTGTCAAGCGCATGCACCTCGCCGTTTTTGCGGCGCGCCACGAAAGGGTTCTCCTCAATCGGATTCAGATAATCTAGATCGAGGGAAAAACAGTGACAGACAGACAGACAGTGAAAAAGAGAAAAAAGAGAGCAACGCATTGAGAGTAAGAAGGGAAGAAGAGCAAGTCAAAACAAAGTTCATTCATTAAAGAGCACTTTGCGTACGGACGATTATAATGATCCACGCTGGAGACATGACGGGCTCCTTGCCAACCCTCTACTTGGAAGTGTCCTCTCACAGCAGTGACCGAGGTGAAGGACCACTGCTGCCAACAACTATTATGGTAGTGTAGGAAATCTATCGACCGTTCATCTCCCTCCCACTCCTCAACTCTGACATTGCATTCGTTTTTTTCACTGCTCTGGGCTTTGTTATATTTCCAGCTTCACCCACAAATCAAAGTCGATAACGTTCCTCACAACTGACTGAGTGAAATAGCCTGCGATCAAAGTCCTAAGTAAGGAATCTGTAATATCCGAGATAAAGTTAGACTTTACAATGCTCAGAGTCAGCATACGGTACAGTGGAAATCAATAGCTGTAGAGAAATGAAGAATTATACTATAATGCTAAAAATGACTGGGACTACTGTAGGCTATTGTTTAAAGACTATGGAAAAAAATGAATGAATGAGTGAATATTGTAGTGAATGGATATTGTGATGACAACAATAGGGTTCGGTTCCTTTGAATACAGTGGTATAGCCTCTACTAGCACAGAACACTACCCGTGCTAACACAAACACGTTATGTAAAACTATTGTTGAGCTGTCGGGAGTGTTGATGATGCCGTATTTCAAAGGAACAAACAGAGCTCTGCTCTACTCTGAGCCCTCCTACATCGAGAGATTGCCTCTTAGCTCAGGTTTAGACTCATGAATGCTCTACAGGAGAGGTTAAAAATTGTGCAGTGCATGCCAGTCTAATGAAGGCTGCATAACAAAAATGAAACCTACAGGAGATCTGGACTAAAAACGCTGCTGTCAATGCTTATTAGTCCATGACACAGCTTCGTTTGTGTCAGGGAGACCAGCACGTTGACAGCCTGCCTACCTGAAGAGGTCTTGTCCTTCATGGGGGTCATGTAGCCGTCCTCATCCATATCTCCTCTCGGGCCAACCCGGTCCCCTAGGCACACGGTGGGATCGGCGCTGTAACGTTGCCCATTATTGTCCTCGGCCCCAGCTCGTGTCTGTGACTTCTTCTTGTGTAGGGTGCCGTTGCAGCGTGGGTCCTCCAGAGCGACCAGGCCTGCCCCCTGCGTGCCTGCAGGATCAGTGGCGGGGGTACAAGCAGGGGACCCTTCCAGTGGCAGGCCGTCCACAGGGGCTGAGCCAGACCCGTCCCGGTACCCAAACTGGTTCTGTGAATGAACATGATACATGATTACGATCACAGGAAAGCATACAGTCCAGTGGTAGTGGCACAAAACAAATTTTCCAAATCTATTCAAACAAGTCAGCGATGTTCATTTAATAAGGTGAGTTAAATGTATTTTTTGTAAAAAATCTCAAAAAAAGAGTGTTGTGCTTCTACATTAAAGTTATTAGGGTTCAATTCCCATGGGGGAGGCAGCATGACAATGTATACTAAATGTATGCACTCTTTTTAGAGTTTTCACTAGTGGTGAAAAATTTGATATCACCCAGGAATGTTCATGTGTTTTGATAGAAACGAATACTGTTATTCCACAAGGTGGCATACAAATGATATGAAATTTGTAGCCAAATCATGATTAATTATGGATGAGCTAAAATATTTCTTCATTAGGACAGGCTACTGAAGAGTCGGCTCTGCCGTTGTGACAGAAATTTGCAATATTGGTAATGTCTTGGATATACAGTTTATTTTAATCAGTGTAATGCCACTTTGGTGAATGAAAATTCTATAAAATAAATGACAATTTCTGAGTGATTCCAAACTTTTTAACGCCAGTGTGAATACGGCTAATTTAATGGAAAGAACAGTGTTTCGATGAGACTTATGTGATGTTTGATTTCATAAAACAACATGCTTTTGGAATTGAAAATTCTCTATACTCTGCGACATATTTCAAGGGGTATTGTTTCCTTCGGTTCAAAAGGGCTTTACGGAAAGAAAGAGAAGAAAACACTGTTGGAATTCAAACACCCGAACCGACACAGGAAGAATAACAACAAACCACCACACGACATGACATCTAGGTCAAGTGTATTTCCTGATATTTTCCAGGTTAGCCTGAAGCTGTTACTGGCATACCAGCTTACCAGGGTATCTCAGAGAGCAATGCTAATGCCTGCAATGTTTTAAACTGCTAATGTGAGTAACCTGCTGGGAGGCAACAAGTACACATCGAGGAGAGAGGCTGAGGGAGGCGAGGTGATGGGGTTATTTCTATCCATCCCTTCATCGCTCACTGCCCTGCAATCATCTCCTTTCTCTCCTCCTCCAGCCTGTCTATTCATCCCTCACTCTCTCATCAAGTTTTTAAAAGGCTCCAATTATCCTCTTCTCTGATGAAGTACAATCAGAAGAGCAAATTAGTCCCAATTATACTGGGATCTGTTCCAAATACCATATTACTATTTTACTAATGTAGTGCACTGCTGCCCACGGAGCTCATGTAAAGTAGCGCACTAAACAGGGTGAAGGATGCGGTTCGAGAGGCTTCGAAGCTGGTCTGCTCCACTTTCTGTCGTTGTTCCTCGTTTAAACGTTTCCCCTCCACGTCTGGCCGGCTTATTCCTAGTCTGTTTGATTGCATAATGACAAAGAGTTTCAGTCCGAATGTTGACCCCTGGCATTTCAGTGTGTGTGTGCATGCGTGCGCGCGCGTGAGAATGCGTGTTCAAATCCAGAACCATGGGGTCACAGCATGCGTGCCGGCGCGTGGTCGTGCAGTCAATATGATATGCAGTAACCTTGGCAGAACGGCGGTGAACAGCCAAGTAAATAACCAAGCGGCCGAGTCGTAGTCTCTGAGCAAACGACGGCGGGGCTTTAGTGGAGAGGCTGATATTTACACTTAAAGGCCCAAATAATGAAAGGGAAGAGTGGCTGGATGAAGAGGCCAGGTCTCAGGGCGACATGCTTGGACACTGCGACTGAGATGGACTGTACATGAGGGGGTACTCTGGATAATTGAGAAGACGACGGACACCAATGACGTCATTAGATAAAAATAAGTAGGCATTGATTGACAGGGAATTGGAAATTGGTTGAAATCCTTATTTTGAAGTGAACAGTGTGTGCATGTGTGCGTTGTTATTTTAGTTGTTGCATGTGTGTTTATGTGCACCTGTCCACGTGAGTGCTTCCACACTTCACGGGGTGTGAGCTGTGCAGGCGCCGCTCGGCTGCAGCTTACCCGGTTGGAGTCGACGTGGGGCCTGGCACTGTAAGAGGGCGGGGGCATGGTGAGGTGGTGGGGCACCAGGTACTCCTCCGCATCCATGAAGTCATCCAGGTCCTCTTCATCCAACAGGCTCTGGAAGAACTTACTGTCGTTGGGACTGGGCAGCTTTATCCGATCATCCCCCTGTGCCACACGGATGAGTAGACGGGACACATTTATGTCTACTACCAGGTCCTGCTCAGCCATGCTCTCCGTAGATCTTTTTTATACTGAACCTGTCTGAAGTTTAAAACAGCTTTGGGACTGTTATGGAGACTTACTTTAAACCAGAGTGTGCAATTGTACAGATTGAAAGAACTGATATTCCAGATAAAATACTTCACCTGGTGTAGAATGAGTTCTGTATCATCAACCAGAGAATTACACAGTATAATAAAATAGTATGGATTTGGGACACAGTCTGGTTGATTGGTAGTTATTCCAGTTAATCTACTGGTAATTTGTCTTAATGTACTTTTGGGGAGTCTTTAAATGTGCACTCCCTGAAATACAGCAGAGCCAGGCAAGGTGCTCACAAACATTAAAGATGCATTTTTAAACACATCGTTTCCTAAAGCTTTCCTAGAATAGGTTGATTTATGAACTTAGTGGTTGAGGATTTAAATATTGATTGGCTAAAAGCCATGGTTTATGAGGTTTGCAAATTACAAAGAGAAGTTATAAAGTATTAGAGGTCCAATTTAGTTAGCAACCAGTTTATAACAGCAATAAGGCAATTTAGGGATTTGTGGTATATGATCAATATACCATGTCTAAAAACTGTATCTAGACACTCGCTAAAAACAGTCCTTGGTAATGGGTAATAGGCCAAACTCCCTCAGGTGTTATTAGCTAACTGTAGAAGTACCTGGATGACCAGGTATCTTTGAGGGTCTCGTGCCATCCTACAGAACTCTGCAGCCAGCTCCTTGAACTTGGGCCTGCTGTCTGCGTCTATCATCCAACCTGGAAAAAAAGAAGATGATTTTTTAAACAGTACGGAAAAAGTAAAGAAAAAGCCCAAAAGAAACCTGGGGATTGTACCGCCCCACCTCGTACTCACGCCTCCTACTGTGTCTGCTGCTCATTCAGACCGATGCTTTTAATAAGTTAATTGGATCCCCGAGGAATGTTTGTTACCAATCACCATGGTGAAGGCTGATTCCAGATAATAGAATCAGCGTGAACCTAAGGCTGATATAAAATACAGCGCCCTCACTGGCTGATGTAAGACAAGTTTGACTGTATACTGTGCTTTAGAGAGAGAGAGGGATAGGAGAAAGGCAGAGAGATGGTGGAAGGCAAACATACAGAAAGATATAAAAAGGGAAAAAGAGAGAGATATAAAATGAGTCTACTTATCTTAAATCACTTCTACTTTAGCTAGCGAGCCAACAGCCGCTGGCATCCTTCTCTATCTCTCTCTACCCCTTCCTGCCTTGTTCCCTTATTTTGCTCACTTTTAATTTCCCCTCCAACCAACATGCGGGTGCTGGCGCATTATCTAAATGAGCGGCAATTACGCGAGCAATCAAACTCCATTTCATCTCCATCAATTTTTCACCAGGCACGAGGGCGCGGGTGTTACAGCGAATCAAATCCCAAACAACAGCTCACAGTCAACATGTAATTAGAATTAATGCTGCTATTAAGATGCTGGATGCTTATTTTTTTCTTCTCCGCCGGCGGAGTGAGGAGAGGGAGAGAGAGGAGGCTCCTATGCTTGACCTCCCGGCTAATTCTATATCCCCTTCAATCTTTCATTCGTGTGTGTGTCTGTGTGGAAAGGGCTGTGGTGTGTGCCTGTATTTGTTTCTGTGTGTGTGTTTGCCTATTGTGCATTTGTTTGTGCGCACGACATGACAGGAACGCGGCAGAGTGCCAGGAGCCGTCACATAAGGGGTGCGGTGGGGGTGCGCTGCATTGTGGGTATGATGAGTGAGAGCGAGGGGGATTACAGATCTCTGGGGTGTCCAAGTCGCTCAACATCAGAGGGCATCTAGTTTGTTTTGCTGTAGCACAGCGCTCAGTGCCATCCCCGTTCACAACACACAGGAGACATCAAGAGCTACAAGTTCACTGTCATCTGCTATTCCGTCGCTCGTTTTTTTCTTTCTGCCTCAGTTTTCTTTCTTTTTTCCCGAGCAACGCAGTCCATTCTTCCAGTCTTTTCAAAAAAGATTTCCTTTTTTTTAACTACCATACTATTACTCCCTCCAGACAAATATGTTTTGTCCTCTATGTCCTGTGTTTAAGGCATTAGACACCATAAAAGCAGAAGACTGCAGGGGGGCCTGAAGGCTTTCAAACCCGAGAGGTTATACTGTATAATAAATACATTTATCGGCCTTGGTCGACGCAGTGATTTAACATGCTAATTCCAGGTCAAATTCACACAGAGTGCTTTTGCTCTTTTTGGTGTTCTTTAAACAAAACGTCTTTCCTCTTTCCTGTCAAATAATGCTTTAAAATGCCAGAATTAGACATATATTTGGTTATACATACATTTGACCATCACCATGTAAACATCAATGGTGCAAATTGGGGGCTGCGGCAAACGTTCGCCCTTCTCCAGGATGTCAGGGATTTCCCGTGTGGGTATGCCGTCATACGGCTTTCCTCCGAACGTCATCAGCTCCCAGATGGTCACGCCTGGAGAAGAAGTAGAAAGAGGAAAGAAAGGAAAATGGAAATGAAATAAATAATAATAATGGGAAAATGTAGGTGATGTACAAACAAAGGGACGTTTAAACATGAAAGGGAGGATGGAAGAGAAAAGGAAAACAGGAAGTCCAGTCGTCCGGCATTGTCCGTTAATGATGTCACCATTGTGAAGCTTACCGTAGCTCCACACGTCACTCTGGTGAGTGAACTTCCTGTAGTGGATACACTCCAACGCCATCCACTTGATGGGCATCTAGACACAGACAAGGGCAGACGGGAGGGGGATGAGATGGAGAAAAAGTGAAGCGGACAAAAAGAGAGGAAGATAAGGATTGTCTTGGAATCAAAAGCACTGAATATGCAGATGAAACACAATCAAGGGCGGGCTTAGTTTAGTGAATGTCACCTCTCCATCCTCTCATATGCAACCACATCCATCCAATGCAGAGGTTATGATGTGTAGACTACAATATATGATCAGTGCAAACAAGCCTTCATTCCAATCCTACAAAACAATTGAACGGCCTCATATAGAGGCATGACCTTCCATAGTGACAGTGGATTTTTTAAAGGAACTGTCCAGTCTTATAATAATGAAGGTCACATGCTTTGTGTGCATGCTACGGAATACTACACTTTATACCACATGTAGGTCCACTATGATAAACCAGCAAGAAATATCTTACAGTGACTTACATCTGCTGTCATAGCGACCAGTACCCAGTCCCAGATCAGTTGATATCCTCTTGGACTGGAGCACTCAATATACATCAGCGAGTTGGTGCTGTGGAAAGCTATTACATACTGCAATATGACTGGTATTACCCTAATCTTTCCATCAACGCTTAGGTCTATTGGCCATATAATGCTCACCATAGAGCTGGCTTTTAGAGGTGTTGATGTTGACATGTTGAGTGCAGTGCACAAACTGTACACACAGAGTGCCAAGTGAAAGAAGTTAAATAAATATTGTTCTGCAGAAACATGGGCCATAATTATTGGCAGTGTAAAATATAGCGGAAGTACATTCCCATTCATATTTTAAGTTAGTAAGTTAACCTGAGTGAGTAGGAACACTTAAGTGGTAAACCATGAGTTTCTGTTTCACTGGGGTATAAATATGAGTTGACACAGATCAAATTCACCTAGTCAACCATCAGTATGGGAACGACCTGAGAATACAGTAAAGATGTGACAAAAGGTTGACCTGTGCAAATCAAGAAATGGCTATATGATATGGTTAAAAAAGCCATTTTCCACTATCAGAGCAATAAATATGAGGTTTAAAGCAACTGGATATGTTAACAATCAGACTAGAAGAGGATGTGAGTCCTGATTGTCATGGTGAATAAAGACTGCTCCTCCTTCCACTTGATTCAGATCATGAAATTCATGACCACATGCGTTTCTAAACAAGAGCTACAGCTAAAATAGAAATTGCATAGAGAGAAGTCTTGTTATTCTGTTTTATAATTTTTATAACTTTTTGCTACAACTTTTCTACCAAAGATCTGGTGAGTATTTTAAGTCTGTTTTTTGAGTTGAGCGTCTGAACAGCTCGTGGAAATAGTAATGTTTTTCAATGGAAAATGTTGAAAATGTGGGACAATTCCCTTTAATACTGTTAATAAAACCAAATCCGAGTTATGAAAGAAATGTTTGTAAATTTTATTCATTACATTTGGTCTTTGCTGTCTGGCATCATTGTGCTCCTTCATTGTTACTGTGGATAACATAAATTAATTAATGTACTTGCTACAATGACATTTTGCCTAGTCGGAAATTGAACCATTAACATTCCAACTTACAAGTCTAACAGCCTAACTGCTGAGCCATCTGTCCCTCTATATACAGTCAGGTCCATTAATGGACATTTGACTCATTTCTTCAGCTGTCTACCACAGCATAATAGAGTTGAAATTAAATAAAGATATGAGCTAAAAGATCAGACTTTCAGCTTTAATTTGAGCGTATTAACATCCCAAATCAGGTGAACGGTGTAACAGAAATAATGACATGCCCTCCCCTTTGAAGTGGCCAAAAGTAACTGAACAATTGTCTGCTCAGCTGTTCCATGTGCAGGTGTGTGTCATTTCATCATTAGTTAATTTGCAAGTAAGCAACAAAAGTGATTTGATTTCTAGTGTGGCATTTGTATTCTGAATCTGTTGCAGTTAACCCTCAATGTGAAATCCATAGAGCTGTCACTGCCAGTGAATAAAGCCTTTATTAGCCTGGAAAATCTAAACAAACCCATCAGAGAGATAGCAGAAGTAGCATAGCTGTGGTGAAATCAGCTATTTAGCACATTCTTAAAAAGAACAAAACACTGGTTAGATCAGGAACACAAAAAAGCCCAGAAGACGACATGAAACAACTGTGGATGACATGAATTATTTCCCTGGTGATGAAAAACCCCTTTACAACAGTTGTCCAGATCAAGTACTCCCTCCAGGAGGTAGGTGTATCTGTGTCAAAGTCAACAATCAAGAGAAGACTTCACCAGAGTAAATACAGAGGGTTATCCACAGGATTTAAACCATTGGTAAGCCTCAAAAACAGGAAGACCAGATTAATTTGCCAAAAATATCTAAAAACCCTGTATAGTTCTGGAACAAAATCCTATGGACAGATGATACATACAGTTGTATGCAAAAGTTTAGGCACCCCTGACAATTTCCATGATTTTAATTTATAAATAATTATGTGTTTGGATCAGCAATTTCATTTTGATCTATCAAATAACTGAAGGACACAGTAATATTTTGATAGTGAAATGAGGTTCATTGGATCAACAGAAAATGGGCAATATGCATCAAAACAAAAATTTTCAGCCCGGATGCTTTCATTCAGAGTGGCGGATCATCTGGATTACAGAATGTCTGACAAAATGTAATGTTTAAGCTCATCCTACAGTACCTGGGAAGACAATGTATATTTTTTTACACAGCTCTATTTGAATTTATTGTTTACTTATTCATTTAATAAATCTGCAAGAGGTTCTTTGTTATACCAAAGGTCTCCTGAAATGAATCATTTAGTTTTACTGCCTAGAACCTGTCTTGATGTCTAGATCCATTAAATTATTTTCGCTTTTCTTGTGCATCCACTAAGAGCTGATCTAATGAACAGCACTTATCTGTGGTATCATGCCAGCAACATAGGGCCCTGTATTGCACTGCTGGTTTGCTTCTAAAGCTAAGCAGGGTCGGGCCTGGTTAGTCCCTGGATGGGACACCAGTGCTGCTGGAAGTGGTGTTGGAGGGCCAGTAGGGGGCACTCTTCCCTCTGGTCTAAAGATCATTCCCAAGGCCCCAGGGCAGTGATGGGGACATCTGCTCTGCGTAGGGTGCCGTCTTTCAGAAGAGATGTTAAAACAAGTGTCCTGATCCACTGTGTTCACTAAAGATCCCATGGCACTATTCATAAGAGTAGGGGTGTTGACCCTCCTCGGTCGATTGACGCTCTAGAGCATCAAACATGATTATCTCACGAACATACACGACCGTACATGCTAGCAACTAAAGCTTGGTACCGTTGGAAAGAGGAGAATTAGTCGCAAATAATGAGTGGTAGCACATCTCTATGTGTTACTCACAGCCGGAGATATCGCGCCTCAAAGCCGACAATGGTCTTTCTTTTTGACTAAAAATTTCACA
The DNA here is from genome assembly GCA_016801145.1 of Umbra pygmaea. Taxonomy (NCBI): domain Eukaryota; kingdom Metazoa; phylum Chordata; class Actinopteri; order Esociformes; family Umbridae; genus Umbra; species Umbra pygmaea. The sequence goes on from JACXGM010000142.1 coordinate 53,209, forward strand.
GACAGAAAGTAGGAAGTGAAAATACAATCTGGCCCTCATACGATCATGGCAACCTAATCATCCCTATCTCTCAATTGGCTCATTCATTCCCCTCCTATCCCTCCCTTCCCCCAGGCCGTTGCTGATAATGAGAATGTGTTCTCAGTCCACTTGCCTGGTAAAATACAGGGTAAACTAAACTAAACTAATATTGACAATATTTTACAAACCCCAGAGATGCGTTATTTCTTGTATAAATGGTTACCAAACACAAATTGAGCAGTAAAAAGTGATGTTATGTCTCTTCTACCCCGGCTATCAGCCAATCAGCATTCAGGTTTCAAAACATACAGTTGATAATGTATGTTAAACTATAGTTCATAAATATAAACCGATCAACCATAACAGTATGGCTATGATCTTGTTATCATGGCACCTGTCAGTGGGTGGGATATTACGCAGCAAGTGAACATTTTGTCCTCAAAGTTGATGTGTTAGGGAAAAATTGGAATTTGAGTGACTTTCACAAGGGCCTATAGATGACTGGGTCAGAACATCTCCAAAACTCCATCTCTTGTGGGGTGTTCCAGTCTGCAGTGGTCAGTACCTATCAAAAGTGGTCCAAGGAAGGAAAAGCAGTGAACCGGCGACAGGGTCATGGGCGGCCAAGGCTCATTGATGCACTTGGGCCCATGTGGGCCGATCCAACAGACAAGCTACTGTCGCTGAAATTGCTGGAAAAGTTAATGCTGGTTCTGATATAAAGGTGCATCAGAGTTTGTTGCGTATGGGGCTGCGTAGATGCAGACGAGTCAGGGTGCCTAGACTGACCCCTGTTCGACTGTCGAAAGCACCTACAATGGGCACGGGAGCATCAGAACTGGAACACGGAGCAATGGAAGGTGGACTGGATGCACATGGATGGCCCGGTGTGTGTGCATTACGTATCTGGACTGGACGCACATGGATGGCCCGGTGTGTGTGCATTACTTATCTGGGGAACACAAGGCCTTGGGATGCACTATGGAATGAAGGCAAGATGGCGGAGGCAGTTTAATGCTTTGGCCAATGTTCTGCTGGGAAACCTTGGGTCATGCCATTTATGTGGATGTTACTTTGACACCTACCACCTACCTAAGCATTTTTGCAGACCATGTACACCCTTTCATACAGAAGGTTTTCACTGATAGCATTGGCCTCTTTATGCAGGATAACGCACGCTGCCACAAAGCAAACATTATTCAGGAATCGTTTGAGGAACACATCAACGAATTCAAGGTGTTAACTTGGCCTCCAAATTCCCCAGATCTCAATCCAATGGAGCACCTGTGGGATGTGCTGGACAAACAAGTCCGATCCATGGATCCACCTCACAACTTACAAGGCTTAAAGGATCTGCTACTAACGTCTTGGTGCCAGATACTACAGCACACCATTAGAGGTCTAGTGGAGTCCATGCCTCGATGGTCAGGTCTGTTTTGGCTGCAAAAGGGGGACCTACAGTACACAATAATAGGCAGGGGGTCATAGCGTTATGGCTGATCAGTGTATATTCACTGTATAACATACAGTATGCATCGAAACACAAAGACAGAGGCACATTTGCAAGCACACTCAACAAAACACACTTAGATACACCCACTCCACACACACACACACACCTTGCCGCCATCAGCATTGTACTCTTTCTCACGAGCATCCAGCAGCCTGGCCAGGCCAAAGTCTGTGATCTTGATGTGGTTGGGGGATTTGACCAGAACGTTACGGGCAGCTAGGTCTCTATGGACCAACCTCCTTTCCTCTAGGTACATCATGCCCTAGGATAGAGAGAAAGAGAGAGATTCAGACTGACCATCTAAAACATAGTTTTACAAGATACTCATCTCAACATCATCCTTATTATCATTATTGTCACCATAATATCACCATCCTCATGATTTTTATTTTGTTTCTTAATCATTGTTATCATCATTATATCACCATGCTTATCAACATCATCATTATCATCAATGATCAATCACAATCAACATCTTTATCATGAGAGTTACATTTTTAATCATCATTAACATAATCAACTTTCTAATCTTAATTATGAGCAGTACCAACATCATTACATCATAATTGTTATAATAGTAATCGTCATCAAATACCATCATTGTTACAATCTTAATTATCGTCATTACCGTCATCATTGTTACAATCTTAATTATCGTCATTATCGTCACCATTGTTACAATCTTATCTTCATTACGGTCATCATTGTTACAATCTTAATTATCCTCATTACGGTCATCATTGTTACAATTTTAATTATCATCATTACCATCATCATTGTTACAATCTTAATTATTGTCATTACCGTCATCATTGTTACAATCTTAATTATCATCATTAACGTCATCATTGATACAATCTCAATTATCATCATTACAGTCATCATTGTCTAATCATAATCATCATTATTGTAATTGTCCTTACCATTATAGCAATAATCACTATTACAAAGCAACATGGGTAAACTGACAGAACACACATATGCATGTCACCAACCATGGTGTTGAACCCCCATACCCCCAGCCTGTTGTCCCTGTGCTGTGCCCTGCCCCCTAACACA